>SJXQ01007354.1:0-30958 GCA_006408695.1 Aepyceros melampus | reverse complement strand
CCTCCCCATGTTCACGTGTCCATTCTGTGTGCCTGCATCTCTGTTCCTGCCTTGTAAATAGGTTCATCTGTACCATTTTCTGTATTCCACATATATGCATTAATATGTGATATTTGTTTTTCTGACTTGCTTCACGCTGTATGAGAGACCCTAGGTCCATCCACATCACTATAAATGATCCAATCTCATTCATTTTCATGTATGAGTAATATTCTGTTGTGTATATGTACTGCATCTTTTTATCCATTCATCTGTTGATGGACATTTAAGATGTGGGAACATGATTTAGATATGATGGTCAGGGAAGGACTCTCTCAGAAGATAATACATGAAGTAATGTGTCCTGAAAATGAAAAGGAGCCAACAGATGAAAGGGAGGAAGGGATGCATTCCTGGAAGAAGGAACAAGTCCAAGACCTTGGGTTAGAAGAGGCTAGATGTGCTCCTTGGGAAGAGGGGGGAAAATAGTCCTATGTAACTGGGCATAGAGAAGATTCACTACAGAGGAGGTTAGAGAAATGGGCGGGACCCATTAGCCACGACCAAGCCTTGAGAAGTAGGTTCTTAGGGAGGACACTTTAATCTTTGATATGCTGAATTTGAGGCACCACAGGGGACCTAAAAAAGAAAGATCCAGGGCTACATCCTGAGAGCTAGAGATGGCATGGGATTTGAGAAAATGTTCAGTTCCCTCAAAATTACTTGGGATTGTTCTAAAAATACAGATTTCCCGGGCATTCTAAATATAGATTTCTGGGGTACCACTCTGGGAAATTCTAATTCAAGTAGATCTTGATCAAGATCTGGAAATCATTTTTCAACACTCATAGGTAATTCTGATCCATTCATTCAGGAACTATTTCTTGCATCCCTAGTAGGTGCCAGGACAATTCTAAGTTCTGGAGATACAGCCCTGAACAGGTTACAGAGCTTATAGTCTCAAGAAAGAGTAGACAGCAAACAAGTACACAAATAAATTACAGTAGGAGAAGGCAATGGCACCCCACTCCAGTACTCTTGCCTGGAAAATCCCGTGGATGGAGGAGCCTGGTGGGCTGCAGTCCATGGGATCGCTAAGAGTTGGACAGGACTGAGTGACTTCACTTTCACTTTTTACTTTCATGCATTGGAAAAGAAAATGACAACCCACTCCAGTGTTCTTGCCTGGAGAATCCCAGGGACGGGGGAGCCTGGTGGGCTGCCGTCTATGGGGTTGCACAGAGTCAGACACAACTTAAGTGACTTAGCAGCAGCAGTGATCAATGTCCCCCCCCCCCCCCGCAAAAAAAGCTAATATCTAATAATTATAGGGGCCTACACTAGATGAATGTAAAGAGAAACTCTCTGTCTCTGTGAGGAAGTGACATTTCAGTTGACAGATAAGAAATAAGGAGGAGCAGCCATGTGACAGTCTCAGGGAAAAGCATTCCAGGCAAAGGTTTGGTTGAGAACTCAGTAGGTGACTCTAATTCTCTGGCTTATTCCTACTTGATTAACCATCCACAAAATGGGGGAGAAGACATGGTGGGAAAGGTACTGTGGTATCTTCCCTTTTTTTAAAAATCATTTTTAAAAATTGTAGTATAGTTAATTTACAGTGTTTTGGGTGTACAGCAAAGTGAATCAGATAGATATAGATACTCCTTTTCAGTATCCATTATAAGTTACCATGATATTGAATATAGTTCCTGTGCTTATACAGTAGGCTTTTGTTACATTTATCTGTTTTATATATAGTAGTTTGTATATATGTTAATCCCAAACTCCTAATTTATCTCTCCCCCAACAATGGGATCTCCCGCTATCCCCTTTGGGAACCATATAAGTTTGTTTTCTATGTCTGTGAATCTGTTTCTGTTTTGTAAATAAGTTCATTTGTATCATTTTTTTTTTAAGATTCCTCATATAAGTGATGTGTCATCTTCGTATGTTCACCCAGAAAGCTATGCTAAGCACATCTTTATTATAAAATATAGATACGGGCCAAGTGTTGACACAAAGATGAGCATGGCAGTTCCCTCTCTCAGAGAGTTTGCCATCCAGTGAGGGAGGTAGATATTCAAATCAGAGAGGGCTACGCAGTGAGTGAGAGCATCCCAGACCATCAGTCAGTTCATGTTCTGAGACGGCGAATGCATACTGCTTCCTCATCTCATCTCATTTCTCCATGTGATGATGTGAACAACTGCTTTTGAGACTGTGCACACTAAAATTATTTGCATTTCTTTGTGGTCCTGCCAACTCAGACCAGCTGAATTTTTCATGAATTGTTTATAGCAAGAGATACTGGGTTTGAGATACTATACCTGTCTGTGCTCAGTCGCTTTAGTCATGTCCGACTCTTTGAGACCCCATGAACTGTAGCCCACCAGGCTCCTCTGTCCATGGGATTCTCCAGGCAAGAATACTGGCGTGGGCTGCCATTTCCTCCTCCAGGGGGTCTTCCCAACCCAGGGATCAAACTTGTGTCTCCTGCATTGGCAGGTGGGTTCTTTACCACTAACGCCACCTGAGAAGCCCTATAATAACTATATTTGGGGAAAATATCATCCTAATAATAGGTAAAATTTATTGAACACTTAGAATCTCCTGACTTGACATGCAGTCTCATAGTCTTTAACAATATCTGTGATGAGGCAGGGACTCTCATTATTCCACTGTTATTTCTTTTGGATGAAAACATGGTGGTCAGCAAGGTGAGGGAATTTTTTGAAGTCATTCAACTCAGATGTGATGATTTCCCCACTACATCTGGTTTGGAGCCCCAGTTCTGGTCCATACCATCTTTCATGAATTGCTCAGACTGCTGATCTATCTCAGCTGCCCTCACTCCAGTTCCCAAAGTGGATCCCTCTCTCTCCTTTCCATCCCAGGTAACCACCTGTGTTTGCACAAGTTAGATCTACCTGCTTCTCTCTCCTCCAAGGTGGAAAAGTGGAGAGGAGAAGGACTCCTTGATGGCACACTTGGGAGAAAGTAGAGGGTACCGGGATAGGCCCTGCCTGGGTGGTGCCCGCTGCCTATCGACACACCAGTCTCCAGAGGCCCCCTCAGTGATGTTAGGTGCCCCAAACTGAGCACCTTGCTCCCTGCCCGCTGTTGGGGAAGATAAATCAGTGAGGCTCAGTGTTCAAACTCTTAGAAGAGGGATCATAGAGCAAGGAAAGCAAATCATTAAAGTCAAGAGGAAATAGTAAGTCTGCTACCTCCTGGGTAGGGCTGGGTGCTCAACTGGATAGAGTTTGGTCACCTCCTGTGATTCTGAATGAACTCATATTCAGCTGCTTTAAAAGAGGAGCTGGTCATCTTCAGCCTTAGGTCAGTTAGTCTGCCATGTAAAGGGTCTTCCCTTTCCCTTCCCTGTAAGACTCGTAACCTGTAAGTCTTTGTGTCTGCTTGTTGGCCCCTGGATGTATCCTCAAGAGGTGCCTTTCTCCTGTTTCTCAGGCTGGCTCCCTTTCTCCTCCCCGGCGCCCTCGCTTGCTCCCTCCCTCCGGTGCCGGAGGCTCTTGGCTCGGGTCCCTGAGCCCAGGCAGGTGCAAGTGGAAGGCGCAGAAGGGGTGAGATTACGTTTCCCTGGAGTCCTGCGCCACTGGCTTTTCAGCGACTCGCCAGGAGCCTACGGCCAAAGCCCCAGACCACGCCGACCGTGCGCTCTTGCGCCTCCCCGCACTGCCACCTCGCCCATGTCTCAGTACGCTCCCAGCTCGGACTTCAAGAGGGCTTTGGACACAGTCCCGAGGCCAACACCGACGATGACAAGACCGAGGGGGACGTGCCCAAGCCCCAAAACTACTTGTGGCTTGCCATCGTCGCCTGTTTTTGCCCCGCGTACCCCATCAACATCGTGGCTTTAGTCTTCTCCATCATGGTAAGTAAATTAGGACCCACAGCAGCCAGGGACAGAAGACCGGAGCGGCAGGACCCCTTCGTGGGGACTCCTCACACTCCGCTTTTCACCGCTCCCTTCCTCACTGCTCGGGGCACCGGGGCTTTTCTTAGCCTCTGCTTACCTTTCTCAGACTCTCCGCACTCTCCCTCCAACCATCAGCGCCTCCTTTGTGCTCCCGGCGGCGCTCAGAACCCTGACCAAGCCTCCCCCCAGGCGGCTTTCCACTTCCAGCAGTGCTGTGCCTTCTCTCCAAACCAAGCAAGTTCTTCCTTGGACTTTCCATTTTCCCTCCCGCCTCCTCCGACATTCTTGGGCACCCACCCACTTCTCAACTTTTTTTTCTGGAGCCTCAAACAGCAACAGCGCGCCCCATTCTCTGAGTGCGTAGGCTCTGCGCCCTCCTTGCCTATCCCTTGCTCCGGGTCTCAAGAGGCAGCACCGTCTCTATTTTTTAGCACAGAGTCTTGTCTTTGCTGCGCCTGAGGCGCCACCTGGGCCCCTCTGAGGGTCCCTAAGCACTTCCCAATGTCTTCTAGACCCCTGGCCCCACATTTGAGCACGCGCCCTCTGGGACACCAGCTCCTTTGCGCGGCTTCCTCCGCCAGCTGACCCTTCTTCACTCTCCTCGGCACCTCCTGGTCCCTCTCTTCCAGTGAGCTTGCTCTCTCTCCACGCATTTCTTCCCTGCACCCTGTGCCGCTCTGTCCTCTCTTACCCCAGCACGTAGTTGTTCCTCTCTCACTTGCTGCACAGGGACCCTATCTGCGCCTCTCTTTAGTTCAGTTGCTCAGTCGTGTCAGACTCTGCGACTCTCTGAGCCTTTCCTGCCATCCCCCAAAGACTCCCAGGCGCCCCTCCAGACCGGAAATGCACCGGGGAACTCCTGCACTCCGTGCAGCTCGCCCTTTGTGCTGACCTCCGCCAACTCTGTGCCTCTCTCTGCAGTAGAAGCAGCTGGTGCTTCTTCCTGAGCTCACTTCCACTACCTGCTTCAGCTGGCCAGGTAGGAGCTCTGTGAGAACCCAGGAGGGCGAGGAGCTCTGGCGAGGTCCTAACGTAATTGACTGGGGCAGCTGGCCCAGGATAACCCTGCAGCGAGCTCCCTCCCCCACTCACCCACCCACCTCGCCAGACCCAACTGCCCAGCCGCAGACCGGGAAAGTCCCAGAACTCCGTAAAGACAAGAGCCTCTACCCGCTTCCCCCCTGCAAGTCCACCCACAGTTGCCCATGGGTGGCACTGTACTGGCTTCCTGGGTGCACTCACAGCTTGCGCTCGATCATACCCCGTTTGTAGGCTGTCTGCACCAACATTCAAGCATTCAGCCGCTGAGCTCCAGACTGCCTCAGTCAAATCCTGGTTCCCTCATGTGCTAGCTGTACGATCTCCAGAAATGGCTGCGTCTCTCTCCACCTCAGCCTCTTTGTCTGTGAAGTGGGGATAATCATAGCCATATTTCTCAGGGTGGTTGTATTAATGAGATAAAGTGGGAACCTCTTGGAACAGGGCCCAGCATGGTGGTGCTTTTAGATCTTTCTTCACATGTCACTTGCTGAGAACTTCTCTGATCACTGTTTTAAAATCAACCTCCCTATCCCCCCACACACACTCACAAGCTCTGTTCTCCCCTCCCTGTAATTTTTTGCTCAGAGTACTTGTTTCTGTGTTATATATTATTCCATGTATTAATATGCTTATTGTCTGTGTCCCCGCATTAGAATATAAGCTCAATGAGGGCAGGGGTGTTTGTTTGTTGTTTGTTTTTTTGTTGGTGCAGCTTCACCTAGAAGAAAATCTGGCTGGTGGTAGACGCCCAGTAAATATTATGGAGTGAGTGAATGAATGAAAGTGTGAATGGTGTTAATGGGTCACAATGGCTGTTCTCTCCTGCTGTTTTATCCCATGCTGGAACCCCGGAACCACCACATCAGTTTCCTTAGGACCGACCAGTCAGTTTCCTCCCTTCCTTCCTCTCCTGAGATATCCGGTCCTGGATGGTTCTTTGCAGCAAAGCAGGAAGGGGAGATGGTAGCAAGCAAATTCTCTAGGCAGTAGCAGAGAATTGACTGGTATCGGTGCCCACACTCTATCCTGGTTTATTAATGAATCAACAGCCAATTTACTCCTTTCCCAGTGCCAAGTAGAAAAGTGCCTGCAGAGGCTCCCCCCTTCCCCCCATCCCACATTCATCTGAGATGAGCTGGAACTCCAGCTGGTGGTGACAGGCTGGATGCTAATGATGCCACTTGGTGTGTCCTGGGGGATTAGACTTCTGTGTGCCTTGAATAGAAACCTTTTTCTGGCCCTCCTATCTCCATTCCCTCCTGCAAGACTTTTTTTCACCAGATTTATAGCAAGAGACCATCCTATTGTCAGAAAATAGATGTTGGAATCAGAAAGTTGACTGGCCGAATTTCATACCCTTTTTTGCTGAAGTATAATTGCTTTATAGTGTTATATTAGTTTCTACTGTACAACGAAGTGGATCAGCTTTATGTATACCCTTTTAAAGTGTTGGCTTCTTCATCTAGAAAGTGGGAATGTAAAAAGCATTTTAAGAAGTGGCAAAAATGTTGTAAGGATAAAAGAGAGTAAAAGTGTGTTAAGCCACCAGCGTTGCACTCAGTACAGGCAATAACTGTCAAACAGATGGATAGATTTGGAGCCTGGAAGCATCATATGTCATGTATGAAAACAAATAGAACGTCAAACTAAGCTTCCTACACCCTCCAAATTGTGCTCCCTCTAAGGTAGTGTAAGCATTTTCCCTTTGAAACAGTGCAGAACTCAGTTTGACAGGTTTCATAATAAAGACTCTAAAGGATAAAGAGGAAGCAGAAGGGTGCATAGGAGGAGAATGGCTGGCCAACTGCCAGGTGTATGCTTTCCCTGGGGAATCTGGTGATTTCAATCCTGGCTATTTTCAAATCTCAGTCGTCTGTAATTTGTGATCAGTTGAGGCACTAAATAGTGGTGCCGTTCCCCTGGAGGTGCTTGGAACTGTGTGGGAAATATCTGTGTATATCAGTGCTCTGGGGCACTCCATGCATTTGGTGGGGAAGGGCTAAGAATATTAATATCCTACAATGCTGGAGACTGTCCTCCCAATGAAGAACTGACCCACCCCAAACATCAATAGCACTCCAGTCAAGAAACACAGGGAGATAATGCAAACTGACATAAATATTGACAAGGCTCGATATAATTCATTCCCAGAACTGTAAAAAGAGCCAGGAATCTCAAAACAATCAATATCTTTATTTATTAAATTAAGTCTGAAAAGCCTTCTGTCAAATTACAAAGTTGAAGTAGGTGCTAGGGAATCATAAAGCCTCTTTGAAAAATACACATTTGAGAAGAGTGTTCTTCAGGCTGTTGGCACCTGCAGTCTTTCCACCATCCCGGGCAGAACTAAGGGAGTCCTGGGGGTTGTGAGGAGTTCACCACTGAAGAGAACTGGTATGGTATGGCTTGTCGTGTCAGAATATTGGTGGGTCAGGCGTTGCCAGAGGCAGGGACATGGAAATCTTTGCTTCCCCAAGTATTAAAAGTCTATTTGTTGAAAGTGCACTTAGGGACTTCCCTGGTGGTCCCAGTGGTTTCACCTTCCACTGTAGGGGGTGCAGGTTCCATCCCTGGTCAGGGAGCCTCAGAGCAAAAAAATCAAAACATGAAACAGAAGGAGTGTTGTAGCAAATTCAATAAAGACTTTTAAAATGGTCCACATCAAAAAAAAGTGTAAAAAAAAAAGTACACTTAACCTATACTCAGTTTCAGGGACACATATCTCATGAATTTCCTGCAGGCTAGATCACTGCTAGCCCATATTACACATGTAAATTTGAAAATAGCACCCCTCCTCCATACAGATGGGGTACATGACTTGGGAAGTAGAGCCCAGAGTGGTTTTAAGGTCTCATTCGTTGTATCCTGCCCATTCCAGACTATCTGTTTATTCCATATGAAAGATGGAATGTGGAGACTGTCCGTATGACTTTTACCCTGGAGAAAGATTGGTTGTTCATTCAACAAATAATATATATTAAGCACTGTTACTAAATGCCAGGCTCTTCCACACTTCCCTGGGCTTTCCTGGTTTCTCAGAAGGTAAAGAATCTGCCTGCGATGTAGGAGATTTGGGTTCAATCCCTGGGTCAGGAAGAGCCCCTGGAAAAGGAATGGCTACTCACTCCAGTATTCTTAACTAGAGAATTCCATGGACAGAGGACCCTGGCAGGCTACAGTCCATGGGGTTGCAAAAAGTTGGACACAACTGAGCGACTAACACTCCAGGCATTGATATACTCCTTTACCTTTATCAAGTGATAAGATCAGTAAGGTCTCTTCCCTCCTGGATCTGCAGGAAAAAACTTGCAAGAGTGTTGGCAAATTTTGGTTGAGATCTCCATCTATTAATATTAGTTTCATAGCTGGAATTTGCTACCTGGCTCAAGAGACCTAAAGCGAGTTCATGCCAAGTCTCCATTTTTATGATATGATAGTCTTTTGCATAGGTGAGCCAACTTGGTCACTCTAAGTATGAATATATAATACCCAGTGAATTTTAATTAGGTGAATTATAAACCTTCTTTCAATAGAATTTCTTCCTCACACCCACAGAATCTGTCCAGGTACCAAATGGTGAGGTTCAAAGCCTTTTGTGCTTTTTGCTACATCTGTAACCTCATGCAACTGTTTCAGTCTTTCTGAGGCTTGATTTCTTGATCCTGTAAAACAAGGGTTGCGAGGGTACCAAGTCAGGAACTGTTGTGGAAATTAAATAGTAAAACTTAAATGATTTCATGGCATTACCTAAAACAGAATTTAGTATTAAAGATGATGTATGCATATATTTTGGGGTTACAAGCCATTACCTTTTCCAGTAGCTTTTTCAATTTTTATTGAGACTAGCAAATTTGATTTAAAAATAAAGCAATGACAAGTGTTGGCAATGTGTCACTGGAATAAATAACTATTGTGATCTAATGGTAAGCATTAATTACAGCCATTCAAGATCTCAAAAAGAAATCCAACATATACCTTTTCTTATAAAGCTATGAGAGGGTGTGCTCCCCTAATATAAGGAAGTAAATCAGGGAACATAAAGACAGCGGATCAAGGAAGCAGCTCCAACACACCAAAAAAAGGCAAAGAGAAATCCTCAAAACAAGGCAGCAGAAGATGCAGTTGATATGGATGATCTATCTGAAGCCATTGTCAAAATCCATTATCTGGTCATGGGCTGACACAGTAAGCCACAGCCCTGCCCAGAACCTGACCACACCTGCTCTAGAAGACAAAGTCTGTGGTCAAAATGAAAGTAAATATCCACAGAATGAAAGACCAAACTGGATATTCTTTCCATCTGACCCAGGCTCCACCAGGGCTTGTCCGTCAAAACTGGGTTTCAACTGGATTTTCATAGGTTCAGAGGAGAGCTATTACTTGTGTGGGGTTTAGGGGTTTTGTTTGTTTGTTTTCAGTAATCAAGGCAGAGTTTGGAAATAACAGATCCTGGTTCAGGTAGCTTACCCAGGATGCTTGCTATCACTTATAAGTTGAAACTAAGTATTATAGTTCATTGGGTCCTCAGTTGATTTGTGTCTTCTTTCTGTGGCTCTTTCTACATTATTGTCAGCTAAGAAATAGAACATCAATATTACAGACACCTGTGGCTTATTCCTTATGAATTCCTCCACTTGAAGCTCTGAAGAGTGTTAAGATGGTTTCAGATGACAAAGACCTTGCCTGAAGCGTGTTAGCTTTGTTGGACAGCTTTGTTATAGATACCCATAGATTTTAGATATGCACATGGCCCAGGCAACCCCTGCCTTGATGGCTGTTGTCATAAGTTTCCCCAGTATGTGGCAGAGGGTGGCCACTGACATTTGGAATTTGGGAATATAGATTTTAAACTGCTATTGGGGTTCTTTCAATAGATCCTTTCAATCTAATAAGTCCTACATTATTAGGGTACAAGATGTTAATCTGTGTGTTCCTAGAAAAGAAAACACATTTTGAATGTCATTTTAATTTACTGATAAAATTTTATAATGATTTTCTCATAACAATATGGGAGATATAAAAACAAGATTGGCCACTAATGGATGGTTGTTGAAGCTGGGTTATGGGAACATGGAGATTTGTTGTATTGTTCTGTTGATTTTTAATATGCTTGAAAATTTACATAGTAAAGGTGTTTTTTGTTGTTGTTAAACATATAAAAAAGAAAGAAAAGTCCCTCCTAGAGTTGTTAAACATTGCCCAGGTAACAAAACAGCAGCTGTTAAATAAGTTGGCAAAACATGCCATGGCTGAGGTGCAGTTTGTCATGAATTTATAAGCAAACTGCATCTGATTTATAATGAATTTTAATAGTGACCTTGGAGGACACCTTTAAATAGTCCTCAAGAGAAGGACAGGTAGGAGGACTCATATCCTAGAACAGTGCTTTTCAAAATTTAACCACTTGAGGTGCTTGTTAAAATGCAAATTTCACTCCTCTTTCAAAGTTTAGCTGGAAAACCGCCTCCTTTGTGAAGTCCTTCTTGATTACCCTCTTGCCTTCACCCTAAGTTGTGTCCCCTCAACCTACACTTTGAATGGATTTCTCTCAGGGTACATTTCCTTCTTTGCACCAGTTTGTGTCCATGAGCCTCTTGAAGCTGCACTGTTGGCCGCAGCACTTAGCACAATGCTGAGCACGTGGTTAGTAAGTAACGTATGTTTGATTAATGGATGGATGGATGAATGAATGAATGAATGGCCCCAGAGGCCTAAATGTGTTCCTACCTTTATCTCTGAGAATTGCCTTCCCTTCCCCTCTGTGTTCTGCATTTCTGCCAAAACGTTTTTGAAAAACATCCAGGAAAGTCAGGCTAATGCCAAGGGTTGCTGAGAAGTTAGCCAAGGCTTGCTTCCCAAGGATAGTTTTCCTGGCTCATCTGACACCCACCAACATCCCCAGACCACAGGCCAATGGATCCACCTTTGGGACTGGTTTCTGCTCTCAACTGATTTTCTTCCATTCAAAGCTGCTTTTCCAAAAGTATGATGCTTTCAGTGCAGAAACCTGAATATACCTGACGTTTCCATTTTTGCAAGTTCAAGAATTAAACCAGATTTTCTAAAACCATGCTTCTCAAACAATAGGTTCTGCCCAATATTAACAAGTTTATTTTTTTTAAAGCAGTAAGGAATGTGGGAGGGATGGATTGAGAACACAGATACTAAGTTAAGTGAAAGTGTACTGTTTCCTTTCCTTGGGAGTCCCCTGAAACCTTTGACCAAACCACTGTTTCTTGTGGCTCTTGGTCAGAAAAATGTAGCATGGGGCATTTACTAAGCATGTTGCCAAGCAACTTTTGATTTTAAGGCTAATATGCCACAGAACACAAAAATACTGTTCTTAGTGATGCATTGGTTCTCCTTTTAATTAGTTGACCCACTGTTGATAGAACAAGAATAGTGTTCCCTCACTAATGTTCTTGTCTAGAGACCTACCTCTCCACCCTTTTCCCAGCAAAATTGGGTTTTTTTTCCTGATCAGATCTTTTCCTTTTATTTTTTATTGAGGTATGATTGATTTATAAAGTTTCAGGTATACAGCACAGTGATTCAGTTTTATGTTTGTGTATATATATATGTGTGTGTCTGTCTATGTATGTAGATATTCTTTCTCCGACTTTTTTCCATTATAGGTTATTACAAAATGTTGAATATAGTTCCTTGTACAGAATAATAGGTCTTTGTTTATCTTGTTTATACATAGTTCAGTCACTAAGTCGTGTCCAACTCTTACGACCCCATGGACTACAGCACACCAGGCCTCTCTGTCCATCACCAGCTCCCAGAGCTTACTCAAACTCATGTCCATCGAGTTGGTGATGCCATCCAACCATCTCATCCTCTGTTGTCCCCTTCTCCTCCTGCTTTCAGTCTTTCCCAGCATCGGGGTCTTTTCCAGTGAGTCAGTTCTTCTCATCATGTGGCTAAAGTATTGGAGTTTCAGCTTCACATCAGTCCTTCCAGTGAATGTTCAGGGTTGATCTCCTTTAGATTGGACTGGTTTGATCTTGCAGTCCAAGGAACTCTCAAGAGTCTTCTGCAACACCACAGTTCAAAAGCATCAATTCTTTGGCACTCAGCCTTCTTTATAGTCCAACTTTCACATCCATACATGACTACTGAAAAAACCATAGCCTTGACTAGACGGACCTTTGTCGGCAAAGTAATGTCTCTGCTTTTTAATATGCTGTCCAGGTTGGTCATAGCTTTTCTTGCAAGGAGCAACCAAGTCTTTTAATTTCATGGCTGCAGTAACCATCTGCGGTGATTTTGGAGCCCAAGAAAATAAAGTCTCTCACTGTTTCCATTGTTTCCTCATCTATTTGCCATGAATTGATGGGACCAGATGCCATCATCTTAGTTTTCTGAATGTTGTGTTTTAAGCCAACTTTTCCACTCTCTTTCACTTTCATCAGGAGGCTCTTTAGTACTTCTTTACTATCTGCCATAAGGGTGGTGTCATCTGTGTATCTGAGGTTATTGATATTTCTCCCAGCAATCTTGATTCTGGCTTGTACTTCATCCTGCCTGGCATTTCGTTTGATGTACTCTGCATGTAAGTTAAATAAGCAGGGTGACAATATACAGCCTTGACGTACTCCTTTAGCAATTTGGAAGCAATCTGTTGTTCCATGTCCAGTTCTAACTGTTGATTCTTGACCTGCATACAGGTTTCTCAGGAGGCAGGTCCGGTGGTCTGGTATTCCCATCTCTTAATTTAAGAGTTTTCCACAGTTTGTTGTGATCCACACAGTCAGAGGCTTTGGCATAGTCAGTAAAGCAGAAATAGATGTTTTTCTGGAACTCTCTTGTTTTTTTGATGATCCAGTAGATGTTGGCAATTTGATCTCTGGTTCCTCTGCCTTTTCTAAATCCACCTTGAACATCTGGAAGTTCATGATTCACGTACTGTTGAAGTCTGGCTTGGAGCATTACTTTCCTAGTGTGTGAGATGAGTACAGTTGTGCGGTCTTTGAGCATTCTTTGGCATTGCCTTTCTTTGGGATGGGAATGAAAACTGACCTTTTCTAGTCCAGTGGCCACTGCTGAGTTTTCCAAATTAGCTGGCATGTTGAGTGCAGCACTTTCACAGCATCATCTTTTAGGGTTTGAAATAGCTCAACTGAAATTCTATCACCTCCACTAGCATTGTAGTGATGCCTAAGGCTAACTTAACTTCGCATTTCAGGATGTCTGACTCTAGGTGAGTGATCACACCATCATGGTTATCTGGGTCATGAAGATCTTTTTTGTATAGTTCTTCTGTGTATTATATATAGTAGTGTGCATCTGTTAAACCCAGATTCCCAATTTTCCTCTTTTTCCCCTTTCGTAGCTGTAAGTTTGTTTTCTATGTCTGTGAGTCTCTTTCTATTTTGTGTGTAATTTCGCTTGTATCATTTTTTAAAACTCCTACAACATAAGTGATAAACGGTCTTTCTCTGACTTCGGATTCCAGTATGATCATCTCTAGGTCCATCCATAGTGCTGCAGATGACATTATTTCATTCTTTTTTATGGCTCAGTAATATTTTATCCCATTATATCTATACATCTATGTGTGTGTGTGTGCGCACGCGCGCACACCACATCTTTTCCCATTCATCCATTGATGGACATTTAGGTTTCTTCCATGTCCTGGCTGTTTTAAGTAGTGCTGCTATGAACATTGAGGTGCATGTATCTTTTTGAATTAAAGTTTTCATCTTTTCCAGATATATGCCCAGGAGTGTGGTTGCTGGATCATATGGTAGTTCTATTTTTAATTTTTTAAGGAACCTCCATACTCTTCTCCATAATGGTTGCACCAGTTTACGTTCCCACCAACAGTGTAAGAGCATTCCTTTTCTCCACACTCTCCAGCATTTATTATTTGTAGACCTTTTGACGATGGCCATTCTGAGTGGTATGAGATTATACCTTATTATAGTTTTGATTTGCATTTCTACAGTAATTATCAATGTTGAGCAACTTTTCATGTGCCTGTTGGCCATTGTATGAAAGAAATATCTATTTAGATGTTCTCATTTTTTGATTTTTTTTTATATTGTGCTCAACACATATTTGTAATGGATCTCACTAACCAGACTTTTGCTGATGGTCTTCCTCCCTCATTATCTTTTTTCCTACATATGGAATTCAGAAACTTGACTCTCTTTCTTTTATCCCTTATCTCATGCCTTCTATTCCCTAAACTAAGGGACACCCCCTATAGTTACCTCCCTCTTCTGATAATTTCATTTGTTCTTTGTTCTAGATAATTTTGACACTGTGGTATTGCCATTATTATTATTATTACATTTGTCCATAAGTATTCTCAAAGCATTTTCGCATGGATACAATTGTACGTGGTTCTCAAAATTCCAGGGAGATACACAAGAAAGCTGTTATTTCCACTTATCCATGAAGAAACAAGTCTTGCACAGGTGACCGTAGTGGACAAGTCAAACATGACGGTCATCACCACCATAAAATTCACAGTCTGGCCTCTTGAAGCATTAAAATCAGATAGCTAGGTTTGCCCTTTGGTAGGAACACAGCTTTGATGTCCTGAGAGCTTTTTCTTTGAATAGACTTGCCCCATCCATATAAGAAGCATTTGTATAATACTCTCAATCAAGCCTGGCAGAATTTCTCTCTAGTTTTATTTTAGTGATAGGCAAAAGGACAGTTCTTCACTTGTCCATGAAGATATTTATGAAGAGCAACAGCCCAGAAGCACAAGAAGATGACAGACCATCTTGAATGGATGAATGGTGATGATGAGGAAACATGCCTTATGATCTGAAAGTCTAGTCTTTGAATCCTCAGCACTACCTTTAGGCAAAGAAAGTTAGGAACAAGCAAAATCAAAACAAATTCCAGAGCCCTCTGAAAACTCAAGCATTATTACTAAAAATGTTTACTGAATGCCCGTATCCATCAAACTGTTTTGATGGAACTTGCTATCTAGGAGTCTGGAATCTAAGACAATACTGATCTATGTAAAGTGAATTGTTACACCTGGACATTTAATATCTCAGATTATGTTTAGGCATTGATGTTAAGTTTGCACAGGTATGAGTGTGTATGTGTGTGTGAAAGAGAAGAGGGAGGGAGGAACAAAGAGGCAGAGACTGAAAGGGAGAAAACCTTACTTACTTAGCATTGGCCAAATATGTACCAAAGATAAAGGGATAGTGAAGATGAGGCTGGTTTTGAAAGAGGGAATAGATGTCTTAAAGAAAAGAAAACACAAAATTAGGATTTCAGTATCAGTGACTCAGTAGATCAAAATACTGGCATAGTCATGAATAGCAAATAAAATGTTAAATACCAGAAATAAACATAGGAAATAAGCAAGATCTATACAAAGAAAGCTTCACCAAGAGATTAAAATTTTAAAAAATTAAATGGAGAGGCATAACATTATATATTAGATGTTCATCTGAGCATTAGTGATGAAATGAATTATAAAGTGAGTTAATAAACATGAATCATGGTGCCTGGCTCAGAGTAATTGCTTAATTAATATTTGTCACTGTTGCGGTTTAAATGTGAAAAATTGAAGATGGAGATAAATAGTGATTCCAACAGAGGAGTGTGACTAAGTAAATTATAATACATTCATTTAAAACATAGAATATTTTATTAGAATCATGTTTGTGAAGAATTTTTATGATACAGGGGAATGTTGATAGTAAAAGATGAAGTGGGGGAGACTATAATGTAGTATACACAATAAGATTACGCTGTCTTTACCAATTAAAGGTGTTCACACATCTACATGTATAGTATGGCTGTGTCCCTTCGCTGTTCACCTGAAACGACCACAACATTGTTTATTCCTGTCCGTACTCTGTGCTTAGTTGCTCAGTTGTATCCAACTTTTTGTGACCCCATGGGCTGTAGCCTGCCAGGCCCTTCTGTCCAAGGGATTCTCCAGGCAAGAATACTGGAATCTCTTCTCCAAGGGATCTTGTTCCCAACCCAGGTCTCCTGCACTGCAGGCAGATTCTTAACCATCTTTTTTTTTTAATTTATTTTAATTGGAGGCTATTACTTTACAGTATTGTAGTGGTTTTTGCCATACATTGACATGAATCAGCCATAGGTGTTCATATGTTCCCCATCCTGAACCCCTTCCCACCTCCCTTCTCCAGAGTCTTGACCATCTTGATCCTCCAGGGAAGCCCTAATATTTGCAGGATACTTGGTAAATCTTGGTAACCTTTGGCTATTATAACTTCAGATTTTACTATAATAAGTTTTTACTCTTTTTCCAATTTTTCTATAATAAATGTTTAGATCTTATTTCTAGTCTGAAATAAGGATTTTCCTAAAGATACTGCAAATCTTTAGCAAGAAGAGGGAAGGCATGATAGTAAATAAGTGAATTCTTTTCCACCTTGAAAGGTGGTTCTACTTCTAAATCATTTGTTCTTATCAAGCTGAAACTGTCAGGTCCATTGTTCACTTAAGACAAATTTTTTTTTTATTCTGATGTGTTCTAGCCTTGAGAATCTCTAAGGATAGAGAAACCACAGCTTAGCACAGTTCCTGCCCAAAGGAAATGATTGGAAAATATCAGCAGTTTAGTTATTTTGGTTCTGAGTTTTACTGGGTTTTTACCTAAGCAAAAGCTCACTTCCAGTAATATAAGCCTACTTAAAAAATTTTTTTTTGAGATCTAGTTGGCATGTAATTTTGTGGAACTTTGAAGTGTATGTTACTCTGATATGATACATTTCTGTATTGCAATATGATGCCATTGTAGCATTAGTTAACACCTCTATTATGTCACATAATTTTCTTTTCTCATGGTGGGAATAATTAAGATCTGGTCTCTTAAATCTTAGATATTTAGAGTCTTATGTTTACACTACAATATTGTCTGTAATCTCTCTGCTGTGATTAGGTCCCCAGGACTGACTTGTCTACCAGTTGCAAGGTTGTACACTTAACGTCTCTCCTGTTTCTCAACTCCCACCCTCTAGTAACCACCGCTCTACCCTCTGTTTTTGTGACGTTGCCTTTTTAGATTCCACATGTAAGTGATATCACGAAGTATTTGTCTTTCTTGCCTGACTTATCTCACTTAGCATAATGCCCTCAAGGTCCATCTGTATTGTTGCAAATGGCAGGGTTTCCTTCTTTCTCTGCGATAGTGTTCCATTGTATTTGTATATGTACCACGTCTTCTTTATCCATTCATCAGTTGATGGTCTCTTAGGTTGCTTCCATATCTTGGCTTTTGTGACTAACACTGCTATAAAGGTGAGAGTGCAGATGTGTCTTCAGGATCCTGTTTTCATTCCCTTTGGATATATACCCACAAGTGGAATTGTTGTATCAGGTAGTAGTTCTTTTTCCTAGTATGCTGTGCTGTGTTGTGCTTAGTTGCTCAGTTATGTCCGACTCTGCTACCCCCATGGACTATAGCCCACCAGGCGTCGCTGTCCATGGGGATTCTCCAGGCAAAAATACTGGAGTGGGTTGCCATGCCCTCCTCCAGGGGATCTTCCCAATCCAAGGGTCAAACCAGGGTCTCCTGCATTATAGGCAAATTCTTTACCAGCTGAGCTACCAGGGTGATACAGAATGTTTTAACATTTATTTATTTAATAAATACTTTTATTTATTCATTTTTAGCTGTGCTGGATTTTCATTGCTGCACGGGCTTTTCTCTAGTTGCGGCAAGCAGAGGCGACTGTCTGGTTGCAGTGTGCAGGCTTTCATAGTGGCAGCATCTCTTGTGGAGCACAGGCTTTAGGGTGCACAGGCTTCAGCCGCTGTGGCGCGCAGGTTCAGTAGTGACAGTTTCCCGGCTCTCAAGCATGGGCTCAATAGTTGTGGCACACAGGCTTAGTTGCTCCAGGGCATATGGGATCTTCCCGGACCAGGGAGAGAACCCGTGTCTCCTGCATTAGCAGGTGGACTCTTGCCCACTGAGCCACCAGGAAAGCCCTCATGTAGCAGTTCTGGTTTTAATTTTCTCGAGACCCTCCATACTGGTTTCCAGAGCTAAGTCCACCTGTTTGTTCTCTTAGCCATGTCGTGAGGGCGCCTGATGCTCCTGAGATGAGTCTTTCATGCTTTTGAGAACATGTGATCTGTAATATTTTCCCACACTGTCTCTTCAGTAAGGATCTATCAAGAGAAGGAAATAGCAGACACCAGAGAGGATGGCTCTGTTAGGTCATTAGAATAGGAAACAGGAGTCCAGAATGGCAGTGGCTAAAAGACAAGGAAGGGAAAAGCCTGCCAAGATAGATCAAAGGAAGGTCCAGAGTGGGGACCTCAGTAGGAACAAACAGCAGCCCTGGCTAGCCCAATTTACACAGGCAGGCCTGGGGGCGGAGAAAACACATAAAAAGAGGAGCCCAAGGGCCAGGGGTCTCTCCCACCCGTGCAGCACTCGCGCCCTCTCTCTCCATGTCTTTTGGGTCGGCATGCCCTCAAGCCTCGAGGATGTATTTTCCTTTTTTTTCTAAATAAAACTGATCTGTCTGAGAACTACTAACATGGTCTGTCTGAGAGCTGTGACACGCCGAGGGCTTTAACGTCCATCGCTTCAAATTTTTGTTGTGATGAGACAGAACCGAGGAGATTATACTCCCCTGACAGCTCCATCCCTCAGATACCCCACAAGCCCCGAAAAATCTCTTCCACATTTGAGTGTGATTGTGGCAAAGTCTAAGATCCATTATCAGTGA
This sequence comes from Aepyceros melampus, assembly GCA_006408695.1. NCBI lineage: Eukaryota > Metazoa > Chordata > Mammalia > Artiodactyla > Bovidae > Aepyceros > Aepyceros melampus. The sequence goes on along the minus strand of SJXQ01007354.1, from coordinate 12,304 downwards.
GAATGGAAACAGGAGGTAGGAATGTGGCAAATAGATTATCTGCATGGCCAAAGACAGAGGCAGCCCAGGCCACCAGCCTTCTCCTCTGTTTCTGCCTGTTCCTCGCCTCTGCCTCCACAGCAGGAAGCCAGATGCAAGGCAGTTAGCTCTGAAGTTCAAAGAGAAAAGCTGGGAGAAGATGAGGGAGGAGAGCTTCAAGTCAACACAAAGAAACATCACTTGAGTGTGCTTGGCACCCTCAGAGAAGGAGCCATAGGACCTGGGAAATTTTCAGCCACCGCTTCTCCAGGGTAGAACACAGGGGGCAGGGATCCTCACAGTTCATTCACTCAACAATTTTTGTACACTTACTATGTGCCAGACACAATGGTGACCAGGTAGATATATGCTAGCTTTATACAGCTAACGTCTGGACATCTCTGAGCTAATAGGTTCTCAGCAAACACTATTCTTGTCCTTGAGAATTCTGAACCAGTTAAGAAATAAGACACAGAAAACAGACAAGTTGTTTGCAGCATGTCACTTCAAATCACAGTCAAGGGGGTCTACTCCGTCCCTAAATTGGACAGGTTATCCAGTCTCCATGAGAACCACAGGACAACCACAGCCGTCCCTTGCTTGTCAGATGAGGCGTTCGAGGTCTCAGCTCTCTGGCAACTTAACGTATGATTCAGGGAAGACTTCCCATACCAAGTTAGCACATAAATAGTCATTTCAGAATGATAGACACTGTGAAGAGAATAAACAGGGAAGTATGAGAGGGGAGGATTAGTGGGGGCAGGTGGTGAAGAGAAGCTACTTTAGGAAGGGTGATGGACAAAGGCTAAAAGGATGAAAACTAGCCAGCCATAGAAAGACCTGGACAGAGCCAGGAAGTGCAAAGGCCCTGGGGTGGAATGAGCTTTGTGTGTTCCAGGGATGTATGCTATGATATATATGTCATCCACTTAAAATGGATTTAACTCCCCCGGGAAGGAACCCCAGAATAGGCCACAAAATAGAAAGGTGAGGCTCTGTTAGCCAGTGGAATGTCACATGCGAGCTCTTAACAGACCACTACTTTGCTTTGCTCTCAAGCCACCCCACTCCCAGACTTAGCATCAATTCTTGATTTACTCTTCCTTCAGCCCTCATTGCAAACTAGAGCAATTACTCAAAGCTAATTTTGTCCCTGAACTAAGATCTATTTTTGTCTGGATCCCAGTTTTCCTGGGCATAAATGACCTGTGCATTTAAATGGGGCTTACATTAATGTACAGTAGCCCAGATTTCTCTGCCTTTTTATCCCTCCCTGCTAAATCAACTCCGCAGAATTCCTCTCTGTATTTTTAGATGTTTCTCACATGCTCACATGAAAGTCTAATCTTCTGTTAACATGTGCAAGCCTGGCTTCAGCTTCCAGTGGACTCTAGGGTAACTATCAGCCACCCCATGCTGATTCTAAACCCTACCACCATCTCTTGCCAGATCCCACCAGTTTCTCTAAGCCCCGTTATCAATCCCCTAGAGCCCTCAATGCACAAAAGCTCTGTCACTAGGTCTTGTTTCTTTAAAAACAATACAGTGTTCAGCTTGTGATTTTTAGTATATTCACAAGATTATACAATCATCACCATTATTTAATTCCAATAAATTCTCACCACCCCTAAAAGAAATCCCACACCTATTAGCAGTCACTCCCCATACCCTTTTCCTCTAAGATCCTGGCAACCACTAATCTATTTTCTGAGTCTATGAGTTTTTGTTGGCAACAGCTAATCTATTTTCTGGGTCTGTCAGTTCCTCTTGAGAAATCTGTGTGCAGGTCAGGAAGCAACAGTTACAACAGGACACAGAACAACAGACTGGTTCCAAACAGGGAAAGGAGTACATCAAGGCTGTGTATTGTCACCCTGCTTATTTAACTTCTATGCAGAGTACATCATGAGAAACGCCGGGCTGGATGAAGCACAAGCTGGAATCAAGCTTGCCAGGAGGAATATCAATAACCTCAGATATGCAGATGATACCACCCTTATGGCAGAAAGTGAAGAACTAAATTGCCTCTTGATGAAAATGAAAGAGTAGAGTGAAAACGTTGGCTTAAAGCTCAACATTCAGAAAACTAAGATTATGGCATCTGGCCCTATCACTTCATGGCAAATAGATGGGGAAACAGTGTCAGACTTTATTTTGGGGGGCTCTAAAATCACTGCAGATGGTGACTGCAGCCATGAAAGTAAAAGACGCTTACTCCTTGGAAGGAAAGTTATGACCAACATGGACAGCATATTCAAAAGCAGAGACATTACTTTGCCAACAAAGGTCTGTCTAGTCAAGGCTATGGTTCTTCCTGTGGTCATGTATGGATGTGAGAGTTGGACTATAAAGAAAGCTGAGCGCCAAAGAATTGATGCTTTTGAACTGTGGTGTTGGAAAAGACTCTTGAAAGTGGACAGCAAGGAGATCCAACAGTCCATCCTATAGGAGATCAGTCCTGAGTGTTCATTGGAAGGTATGATGTTGAACCTGAAACTCTAATACTTTGGCCACCTGATGCAAAGAGCTGACTCATTTGAAAAGACCCTGATGCTGGGAAAGATTGAAGGCAGGAGGAGAAAGGGACGACAGATGATGAGATGGTTTGATAGCATCACCGACTCGATGGACGTGAATTTGGGTAAACTCCGGGAGTTGGTGATGGACAGGAAGGCCTGGCGTGCTGCAGTCCATGGGGTCACAAAGCGCCAGACACAGCTGAGCAAATGAACTGAACTGATCAGTTATTGTGGTTATTTCACATAAATAAAATCATACAATTGGTGATCTTTCATGTTTGGCTTTGTCAGGGAGGGGAAAATTTCCCCTTCTATCCCTCTTGAGTTCTTGTGGCTCGCCTAATAATAAAATTGACACAAATTACAAAGAGACAAACAAATTTTAATTTGTGTGCACAGAGGTCTTTAGAAGGGGGGGCGAAGAAGTGGCCAAAGCAGGCAGCTTTTATATCAGACAAACAGTAAATTTGTGAGAACACAATAGGACAAAGAAACCATAGTTTTGAGTGCTTAGTTAGTGAAGAATCTGAACAGGATTTTGGCCTGAGTGGTAAATTTTAAAACTAACCAAGTTTGTTTATACAAGCTTCTCAGCCTGAATTCCCTGTATCTGTCAATAAGGGGTCTTTCTACCTCCAAATGGAGAGCCTGCACCTTTCACATGAGAGATTTATTTCCTGATTCCAGGGAGACATAAAGGAGTGTCAAAGGGTCCCTCTTGCACTGAGCATTTCTTTAGTAACTTTAATTCAAAAATAATCATTATGCCATTAAAACATGTTTTAGGGTGACTTGCCCTGGGCGCCAGCAGCTTCTTTCACTTAGTGCAATGTTTTCAAGGTTCATCCACATTGTAACTTATGTCAGCACTTCCTTCTTTTTAATAATAATAATCTGTTGTATGAATATACCACATTTTGGGTATTAATTCACTTTGTGTTGAACATTTGGGTTGATTCCATTTTGGAGGCTATTGTGAATAATGCTATGAATATTCATGTACAGCTTTTATGTGAGCATCAGTTCAGTCGCTCAGTCGTGTCCAACTCTTTGTGACCCCATGAATCGCAGCATGCCAGGCCTCCCTGTCCATCCCCAACTCCCGGAGTTCACTCAGACTCACATCCATTGAGTCCGTGATGCCATCCAGCCATCTCATCCTCAGTCGTCCCCTTCTCCTCCTGCCCCCAATCCCTCCCAGCATCAGGGTCTTTTCCAATGAGTCAACTCTTCACATGAGGTGGCCAAAATACTGGAGCTTCAGCTTTAGCATCATTCCTTCCAAAGAAATCCCAGGGTTGATCTCCTTCAGAATGGACTGGTTGGATCTCCTTGCAGTCCAAGGGACTCTCAAGAGTCTTCTCCACCACCACAGTTCAAAACCATCAATTCTTCTGCGCTCAGCCTTCTTCACAGTCCAACTCTCACATCCATACATGACCACAGGAAGAACCATAGCCTTGACTAGACGGACCTTAGTTGGCAAAGTAATATCTTTGCTTTTGAATATGCTATCTAGGTTGGTCATAACTTTTTCAGGAGTAAGCGCCTTTTAATTTCATGGCTGCAGTCACCATCTGCAGTGATTTTGGAGCTCCCCAAAATAAAGTCTGACACTGTTTCCACTGTTTCCCCATCTATTTCCCATAAAGTGATGGGGCCAGATGCCATGATCTTAGTTTTCTGAATGTTGAGCTTTAAGCCAACTTTTTCACTCTCCACTTTCACTTTCATCAAGAGGCTTTTTAGTTCCTCTTCCCTTTCTGCCATAAGGGTGGTGTCATCTGCATATCTGAGGTGATTGGTATTTCTCCCGGCAATGTTGATTCCAACTTGTGTTTCTTCCAGTCCAGCGTTTCTCATGATGTACTCTGCATAGAAGTTAAATAAGCAGGGTGACAATATACAGCCTTGACATACTCCTTTTCCTATTTGGAACCAGTCTGTTTTTCCATATCCAGTTCTAACTGTTGCTTCCTGACCTGCATACAGATTTCTCAAGAGGCAGGTCAGGTGGTCTGGTATTCCCATCTCTCTCAGAATTTTCCACAGTGTATTGTGATCCATAGAGTCAAAGGCTTTGGCATAGTCAATAAAGCAGAAATAGATGTTTTTCTGGAACTCTCTTGTTTTTTTGATGATCCAGTAGATGTTGGCAATTTGATCTCTGGTTCCTCTGCCTTTTCTAAAACCAGCTTGAACATCAGGGAGTTCATGGTTCACATATTGTGAAGCCTGGCTTGGAGAATTTTGAGCATTACTTTACTAGCGTGTGAGATGAGTGCAATTGTGCGGTAGTTTGAGCATTCTTTGGCATTGCCTTTCTTTGGAATTGGAATGAAAACTGACCTTTTCCAGTCCTGTGGCCACTGCTGAGTTTTCCAAATTTGCTGGCATATTGAGTGCAGCACTTTCACAGCATCATCTTTCAGGATTTGAAACAGCTCCACTGGAATTCCATCACCTCCACTAGCTTTGTTCATAGTGATGCTTTCTAAGGCCCACTTGACTTCACATTCCAGGATGTCTGGCTCTAGATTAGTGATCACATCATCATGATTATCTTGGTCATGAAGATCTTTTTTGTATAGTTCTTCCGTTTATTCTAGGCTTTCCATTTTCTTGGGCATGTACCTAAGAGTAGAATTGCTGGGTTGTATAGTAATTCTGTTTAACTTTTTAAGAATCTGCCAGCCTGTTTCTAAAGCCATGACATCACTTCCCTTTCCCACCAGCAGTGTCTGAAGGTTCTAGTTTCTCTGCATCCTCAATAATACTTGCCACTACCTGTCTTTACCATTCTGGCCATCCTAGTAGGTATCGTATCTTGTTGTGATTTCAGATTTGCAGATTCATTTCCCTAAAGACTAATGAGACTGAGCATCTTTTCTTATGCTTATTGGCTGTTTGTATATCTTATTTGGAGAACTGTTTATTCAGATTCTTTGCCCATTTTTAATTGTCTTTTTATTGCTGAGTTGTAAGAGTTCTTGGTGTATTTTGCATATGAGTCCCTTATCAGATCTCTAACTTGCAAATATTTTCTCCTCTTTGGTGGGTAGTCTGGGCCTTGCTTATTTCACTTGCTTTGTGAACCTTGTTGCCAGGAACTAACTGTGTGTTCCAAAGTTTTTAGAAAAACCCTTCCTTTTTTTTTGCTTGTAGCCTCTCTTTCCTTTAGTTTGCCATTTGAACCCTAGGCTGGCAGTACATTTCAAAGGCAGGCACTGAGTGGGTCCAGACTGCACTCACTCCTGGATTCTAATGTCGGCTCCAATCCTTCACCTAACTTCTCTGGGCCTAGGTTTCCCCACCTCTCCAACAGGAATGTTAATGCAGACCTCTCTACATTGTTCTCAGAATTGCATGAGATAGTGCTGGGCTCTTTTATACTCATCTCAATAAAGCCCCACCAGCAACCTGTGTTGTAGGTACTGTCATCCCCATTTTACAAAGGAGAAAAACAGATTCAGATTCATCCCTCCAAAGCTTTTTTCTCCCTTTGGGTTCATGGCATCCCACTCCAGTATTCTTGCCTAGAGAATTTCATGGACAGAGGAGCCTGGTGGGCTACGGTCCATGGGATCACAAAGAATCGAACAAGACTGAGCAACTAACACATACTTAGTTCAGTTCAGTCGCTCAGTCATGTCCAGCTCCCTGCGACCCCATGAACTGCAGCACAACAGGCCTCCCTGTCCATCACCAACTCCCGGAGTTCGCTCAGACTCATGTCGATTGAGTCGGTGATGCCATCCAACCATCTGTCGTCCCCTTCTCCTGCCCTCGATCTTTCCCAGCATCAGGGTCTTTTCAAATAAGTCAGCTCTTTGAATCAGGTGGCCAAAGTATTGGAGTTTCAGCTTCAGCATCAGTCCTTCCAATGAACACCCAGGACTGATCTCCTTTAGGATGGACTGGTTGGATCTCCTTACAGTCCAAGGGACTCTCAAGAGTCTTCTCCAACACCACAGTTTAAAAGCATCAGTTCTTCGGCAGTCAGCTTTCTTTATAGTCCAACTCTCACATCCATACATGACTACTGGAAAAACCATAGCCTTTTACTAGATGGACCTTTGTTGGCAAAGTAATGTCTCTGCTTTTTAATATGCTGTCCAGGTTGGTCATAACTTTCCTTCCAAGGAGTCTTTTACTTATTTACTTACTTACTGCCATATTGAATATCCATGTATCTGTTATATAACATCTGCAATAAAATCGGGCTGAGCACAGTTCACATACACACATACAAATACTGGGAGGGTGGGTTCCAGTAAGTGAAAAATTGTCAGTGACTCTGACTTATGGAGTAAAGGCTAAAGGACTAAAATTCCTTCACACGTGTTGACCCCAAGCTGAAAGTTCCTTCTTCTGGGCATTCAGACAGCACACCTGTGTCTGACATTCTAGGGCAGAAGCCCACCCTTCAGAACTCTGGCATGGAAGGTAGATGACTCAGTTTACCCTTTGTTCTGCCAGCATCAAAATAACAGTTGCCTTGGTTGGTCAGAAAATTATGCCGGTCGATTGTTTTGCTTTGGTGTCTGTTTTGCTTTGCTGGTGGAGTTGTTTGTTTTTTTGACCCCATCAAAGGGAATTAAAGGAGTACCAAGTGTCCTCCATTAGGCACTTGAAATGGAGTGGTGAGTAAAGAGAGACATGACGTCTGCCCTCATGGAGCTCACGGTTACAAATACTCGACACGTCCATAAGCAACAGAGTGAGTAACCCTGAGCCACACCAAGAGCTGTGTGCTAACAAGGAAAGAATTCGTTGTGATGTTAGGAACTGCAATTCAGGAGACACAGATTCAGACGAAACCAGAAGAGTGTTCCAGGGAAGAGAAAGACTCGGGCTTGTAAAGGCAAAAGCAGCAAGGTTGTTAAAGTGGTCTGGCAGGAGTTACGATTGATTCTGACACAGAGAAGGAAATATCTTTTCCAGAAAGGATGGACTGACATGAATTATTTTAGGGTAAGGGCCTGATGAGTATCCAGAGTTTCTGAAACAGCAAGAAGATGAAAACAAATGAGCCATTAAATACACTTTGGTAGGGTTCCCATTCCCTTGCCCAACTTTTCTCCTTCATGATTTGGCCAGCATTAAGAAAAAAAGACCTTAGTAAAAATCAAAAGTGCTGCCGTTAAGTCCCCTTCTTCCTTGGTACGGCATAGAAGGTACATTTCTGTTACCTGGGACTGGTAACCAAGTGGAGCCTTAGCTGTCACGCTGACGCCTTAGTGGGAAGTTGCTCTTCTGGAAAGCTCCTGATGTCTGATAGTGGTCTGTGATCAGGGGCATAAATCATGTATGAGGGATGGGACCAGAAGCCCCTGAGTGCCCCCCCCCCCCCCCCCCCATCACTGACTGCCCTTGCCTTCCGAGGGATAGACTTTGTGGCCTTCCGTGGCCTTCAAGGTCTGGCCCCGGACAAGGTTCTCCAGAAGCCCTCCTCCCTGTTCACCTCCCCCCATCCTACTCCCTGCCACCTTTCCTGGCCCGCATCCTCGTCTAGGTCATTTCCTCTGCTTGGAGCCCTCTCCTCTGTCCGTCTCATGTGGCCAGTGACTTCTCATTCTTCCTGTCTCAGCTTACATGTCAACTTCCTCAGGGCAGCCTTCTCAGGTCACCCCATCCTAAGTAAGTCCCCTGACCTAGGTTCTGACTCAGCCCTGGTCTGTTTCCTTCAGGGCTCCGGAAAAGGATGATCAAAATGGAGTTGGTATTGCTAAGAAAGCTCTCGAAAATGAAGCCAAGGGAGCCACTGAGGAAATGTGACTTCTGCATGTCTCAGCCTGGATGGAATCTAAACTTTGACCACTTATTGTGAGGATGCAATTATATGGTGCACAAAAGGTGATTAGGTCAGGGCTTGGCATAGTATAGGCATTCCATAAATATTAACTTTTATTTTAGCTATTTAGTTTAATAAAATTAACTATTTTATTTATATTAACTAATTTATTTTAGCATGATAGTTCATTCTTATAACTATAGTTATAATAACTATATATTATTTTATAAATATATAAATGATAAAATATAAATAATAACTATATATTATTATTATAACATAGTCCCTGGCTTCACCTCCAACCTTATCTCATATTCCCCTTCCTCTCTCCCCTCCCCCACTTTTCATGCCTACATTTCAGTCACATTGGATTTTCTTTAGTACCTTGAGCAGAAAAATTATTTCCCTCTCACATTTGCTGTTTTCCCTGCTGGGGAACTTCTTCCCCCTTTTTGCAGATCTGGCTCCTTCTCAGGTCTTCAGGTCTTGACACCTGCCACAACTTGAGGGAGAGCTTCCTCCCGCCGTCCCGTTTTTCTTGCCTTAGTGATATTCTGTATTCTGGTTTACTTGCACGTTTTGTTGTTGTTCAGTCACTTAGTCGTGCCTGACTCTCTGTGACCCCTGGATTGCAGCACACCAGGCTTCCCTGTCCTTCATTATCTCCCAGAGTGTGCTCAAACTCATGTCCATTGAGTCAATGATCCCATCCAACTCTCTCATCCTCTATCACCCGCTTCTCCTCCTGCCACCCCCCCATCACTGACTGCCCTTGCCTTCCGAGGGATAGACTTTGTGGCCTTCCGTGGCCTTCAAGGTCTGGCCCCGGACAAGGTTCTCCAGAAGCCCTCCTCCCTGTTCACCTCCCCCCATCCTACTCCCTGCCACCTTTCCTGGCCCGCATCCTCGTCTAGGTCATTTCCTCTGCTTGGAGCCCTCTCCTCTGTCCGTCTCATGTGGCCAGTGACTTCTCATTCTTCCTGTCTCAGCTTACATGTCAACTTCCTCAGGGCAGCCTTCTCAGGTCACCCCATCCTAAGTAAGTCCCCTGACCTAGGTTCTGACTCAGCCCTGGTCTGTTTCCTTCAGGGCTCCGGAAAAGGATGATCAAAATGGAGTTGGTATTGCTAAGAAAGCTCTCGAAAATGAAGCCAAGGGAGCCACTGAGGAAATGTGACTTCTGCATGTCTCAGCCTGGATGGAATCTAAACTTTGACCACTTATTGTGAGGATGCAATTATATGGTGCACAAAAGGTGATTAGGTCAGGGCTTGGCATAGTATAGGCATTCCATAAATATTAACTTTTATTTTAGCTATTTAGTTTAATAAAATTAACTATTTTATTTATATTAACTAATTTATTTTAGCATGATAGTTCATTCTTATAACTATAGTTATAATAACTATATATTATTTTATAAATATATAAATGATAAAATATAAATAATAACTATATATTATTATTATAACATAGTCCCTGGCTTCACCTCCAACCTTATCTCATATTCCCCTTCCTCTCTCCCCTCCCCCACTTTTCATGCCTACATTTCAGTCACATTGGATTTTCTTTAGTACCTTGAGCAGAAAAATTATTTCCCTCTCACATTTGCTGTTTTCCCTGCTGGGGAACTTCTTCCCCCTTTTTGCAGATCTGGCTCCTTCTCAGGTCTTCAGGTCTTGACACCTGCCACAACTTGAGGGAGAGCTTCCTCCCGCCGTCCCGTTTTTCTTGCCTTAGTGATATTCTGTATTCTGGTTTACTTGCACGTTTTGTTGTTGTTCAGTCACTTAGTCGTGCCTGACTCTCTGTGACCCCTGGATTGCAGCACACCAGGCTTCCCTGTCCTTCATTATCTCCCAGAGTGTGCTCAAACTCATGTCCATTGAGTCAATGATCCCATCCAACTCTCTCATCCTCTATCACCCCTTCTCCTCCTGCCCTCAGTCTTTCCCAGCATCAGGGTCTTTTCCAGTGTGTCAGCTCTTCACATCAGGTAGCCAGTGTATTGGAGCTTCAGCATCAGTCCTTCCAATGAATATTCAGGATTGATTTCCTTTGGGATTGACTGGTTTGATCTCCTTGCAGTCCAAGGGACTCTCAAGAGTCTTCTCTAGCAACACAGTTCTAAAGCATCAGCTCTTTGGTGCTCAGCCTTCTTTATGGTCCAACTCTCACATCCATACGTGACCACTGGAAAAACTGTAACTTAGACTATACAGACCTTTGTTGGCAGGATGAGTTCTCTACTTTTTAATACATTGTATAGGTTTATCATAGCTTTTCTTTCAAGGAACAAGCATCTTTTAATTTCATGGCTGCGGTCACCATCCACAGTGATTTTGGAGCCCAAGAAAATTACATGTTTAAGTATTTTATTTTCAGTCTTTACCAAAATGTAAGCTCCATGTGGGCAGGAAACAGTGCCTGGCACATAGTTAATGCTTAATAAATAGTTTTGAGTAAGTGAATGGCTGGATCAATGAATGAATGGCCATCCATCCAGGACAGTGGTTCTCAACTCTTCTTAGAATGACCTGAGAAGCTTTTCAAAAAATACCGAGTGTTTCAAAAAATGCTGGAGTCTCATAACCAGAGATCCTAATTCATTTGATCTGGGGTGGGGCTTGGGCACGGGAATTTTCATGGGCATTTTGAGGACATAGGTGATTCTAAGGTACGGCCACCAGTATAAAGAATGTTAAACATATCCATTTAGAGAGTTTCATCTCGGATCTTCACCTGACAGCCACCCCATAGGTGATGCTGTCTCATCCAGTATCATGTGGGATGCAGCAAGAGCTCTGCTCTAAAGACCAGAGGGAATGGACAAAGTACTCTCCAGATTTTCCTGGCTCAGGACAAGAGATCAACTCTGTCATTGATACATAAAGTGTCACAAAGTCCCAGAACATTGGACCCATTGATGTTCAATGCCAGTTATTAAAGTTGCGGAATTTTTCTGGATGTCTCCTTCTTGGAAATGTGGCTGCCAGCAATTACCTGTACCTTCTGACAGACGGCCAGGAGGCTTGGCTGCATGCCCTTACAGTATAGTCATGCTGGTCCCTGCTGCAGCCTTCTTGTGGTTGGGCATAGAGACAATCATCCTCATTTCTGGCTCCCAAACAACTTTCCTGCCAGAGTATTTGCATATCATGTGTCCATCCAGGGAAGGGACGTATAAACAAGCTTGAAATTGCCAGATGCAGTGAGCATGACGTCACTAGTATTTACTACAAGAGAAAGGAACTTGGCCACTTTTCTGTTCCCAGGCGTGACCTTTGCTGCTTCAAGGCAGCTAACCAAGACCTGAAAGCTCTTTTTAAGTTTTGTAATGACTGTTAGATTTTGCCAGCATAAGCCCAGCCTCACAGAAAAGGGAAGAACCACCGCTAGGGACTCTTGAGGCCTTATAAAATATTTGAGGACAATCATTTTTTCTACATGCTGACTAATATTCATTTGACTTACAATGGAAGATTAAGAGCTGGAAAGAATCTAAAGGTCTTTCTTTTTAACCTACTTTGCATGGTGAATGGAGACAGCAAATTGCTATTTAGCACCTTAAAGTAAAGGTAATTGGTTTATGAAATTATAAGGAAGTGTCACAACTTGGAAGTGAACTCTGGGCAATATGCAAATGCCACAAATCTAAATTAAAGGACAACAGACTTGGACATGAGAAAGGGTGTGACTTACAAAGGGTAACAGAGAATATCTTCTTTTTTAAATTGAAATATAGTTGATTTAAAATGTTATGTTAATTTCTGCTGTTCAGCACAGTGATTCAATTATATATATTTTTATATATATGTACATTCTTTTAAAATATTATTTTCCACATGGCTTATCATAGGATATTGAATATAGTTCTCTTTGCAGTAGGACCTTGCTATTTATCCGTTTTGTATATAAAAGTTTATATGTGCTAACCCTAAACTCCCACCCCATCCCTCCCCCAATCACCACC
>SJXQ01007352.1:161634-226085 GCA_006408695.1 Aepyceros melampus | reverse complement strand
TGTAACAAAACGAATACAGTATTGTAAAGCAAAACAAACTAAAAAATAAAAATTAATTTAAAAAAAAATAAAATAAAAGTAAAGTACAAAAAATTACCTAATCTATGCTGTCTTCCACCTTAAAAAGAAAGACAATGTATGTTTATATATAGCTCAATTGGTAAAGAATTCACGTGTAATGCAGGAGACCCCGATTCAATTCCTGGGTTGGGAAGATCCCCTGAAGAAGGGATAGGCTACCCACTCCAGCACTCTTGGGCTCCCCTTGTGGCTCAACTGGTAAAGAATCGGCCTGATATGTGGGAGACCTGGGTTCAGTCCCTGGGTTGGGAAGATCCCTTGGAGAAGGGAAAGGCTACCCACTCCAGTATTCTGGCCTGGAGAATTTCAGGGACTATACAGTCCATGGGGTTGCAAACAGTAGGACATGACTGAGTGATTTTCACTTCACTTCACGTGTTTATAGATCTTCCTGGTGGCTCAGACATTAAAACATCTACCTGTAATGAGGGAGACCCAGGTTCGATTCCTGGGTCAGGAAGACCTCCTGGAGAAGGAAATGGCAATCCACTCCAGCACTCTTGCCTGGAAAATCCTGTGGATGGAGGAGCATGATAGGCTACAGTCCATGGGGTCGCAAAGAGTCAGACACGACTGAGCGACTTCACTTTCACATGTTTATATATGTGTGTTTGTGTTAAGTCGCTTCAGTCGTGTCAGACTCTTTGCAACCATATGGACCATAGTTTACCAGATTTCTATGTCCATGGGATTCTCCAGGCAAGAATACTGGAGTGGGTTGCCGTGCCCTCCTCCAGGGGAATCTTTCTGACCCAGGGATTGAACCAATGTTTCTTATGGCAGGTGGGTTCTTTTACCACTAATATCACGTGTCTGCCCAACTGTGACAACAAAAGTCACGAAAAAGATCGACTGGGCCATAGTGACAGTAGTTACTGGTGGAGGCTGGGGACAACTCCCAAAGAGGCATCCATATACTGCTCCCCAGGACCTGCGAATGGACCTTATTTGGGAAAAGGGTCTTTACAGATGGGAGAATTCTGAGATGGAGAAATGATCCTGGATTATTTAGGCTAGCCCAAAATGAAACCACAGATTCTTTCTGAAAGGGAGGTAGAGAGAGGTTTCTGCAGACACAGAGAGGACAAGACAAGACGGAGACACAGGCAGAACTCAGAGATGTAGCAAAAGCCAAGTCACTTGTAACTTGGGGGAAGCAAGTTGACAACAAATTCAAAAGCTGAAGCCAAAAGAGCTGTCCACAAACACTGTTCTCCAGCTAGTAAGTTTGTTTTTCACAGAGGTATGAGTTAGCAGTTCTGAGACTAACTGAGTAATAAGTAAAAATGAGCATGGATAAGGAGAGCCATGTTACTCATTGTCAGAGAAGGCCGTTTATAGGTAAGGAAAGAGGGAGGCTAGATGGATTCTGAGATGGGGATTGGAGTCGATGGTGTCACTATGAATTTATTGCTTGCAATATACATCTATAAACAGATGTGGTATATATAAATATTTATTAATCTAGTCAGCATTTATCTTTCTTAGCTCCATTTGTTGATGGAAATCTAAAATTCAGAAAAGTGGGGGTGTATATGTACCACTGATTCACTGTGGCATAGCAGAAATTAACACAACATTGTGAAGCAATGGTACCCTCCCCAAAATAAAAAGTAATAACACCCCACTGGCAAGGAGGACATCCAGCACCCACATCTCCATTGTCACGGTCCTTCTCTAACAGAAAGAACCAGTGCTCCTAGAAGAAACAGTCAATTCTAGAGCTGGAACAGAGCAAGAACAAGCTAAGCCTGAGAACACTTTTCAATTTAGAAAACAAGAAAATGCTCAAAATGTGATAGGAACATAATTTAAAATAGAATCAAACTAGAAGTGGCCTCCAATGGCCAAAGCTTTGGTGATATGATCAATAGAAGAAATAATAAAAGTAATGAGTTAATCTCACAGAGCAAGACAAATATTCACAAGTTCATGATGATATAAATGAATAATTGAGTAAATGGAGAGAGGAGAGCTCTTTCTCACAGGAGAAATTTAATTATTAAAAAAAGAAAGAATTGTGCAAATACACTACCATTTTAGCAAGTAACACAGTAATAAGTCTTGCAGTAGAACATCATCAATGATATTAAAATTAATATGCAAAAATACCATGAGAAATGAGATATTTACCTGGTCACAAAGATCCCTCCCATGAAATAACTATTTAATTAAAAAGGTGGAAAATAGTATATTTGCAAAGGAAAGACTAAGCAGATGCTACCTTAAGAGGTTTGTAAAGAAAGCATCCCCATCAGTGAAAGGTAGAAACATCACATGTTTACTGAGATGATGCTCCAGGATCCCACATCACTTCTCTGCTATTCCTGCCAAAAATACTTAACTCATCTTTAGGCATTAAGGAGCGTAAGACAAACATAAATTAAGAAATCATGTACAAAATAACTGACCAGTACTTTTCAAGAATATCGTGAGCCTCCCCCGGCAAAAGTGAAAGATTATCTGTAATTACAAGAAACTAACGACTATGACTATTAAATCAACATCTAATTTTGGGTTGAATTCTGGTTCTGAAAAAGTAAATTCATGGGACAGCTAATGAATTTTGGTGAAAGCCTGTAGACTAATTATAGTGTTTTGCCCATATTAACTTTTGGTTTTTTAAAAATATAAATGTATTTATTTTAATTGAAGGTTAATTACTTTACAATATCATATAGCTGCACTCTTGGTAAAGAATCTGTCTGCAATGCAGGAGATAAGAGTTTGATCCCTGGGTTGGGAACATCCCCTGGGGAAGGAACTGGCAACTCACTCCAATATTCTTGCTAGGAAAATCCCAAGGACAGAGGAACCTGGAGGAACCATGGACAGAGGAATCCATAGCATCCCAAAATGGTTGGACATGACTTAGTGACTAAACAACAAAAACAAACATTGTTGTTATATCTTAACCCCTGAGTAAGCTGAGAAAGTGTATACAGGAATTCTTGACATTATTTTTGTAAGTTTTGGGGAAGCTTGGCTTGTTTCAAAAAGAAATAAATAAAACATCATTTAGAAATTTCCATGCATTTTACACTTGCTGATAATGGTTTATTAAAATATTGAATTTTATTCAATGATTCCTTACACCTATTATGGAATTTTACTTTTAAATAAATTAATATGTTGAACTACATTATTTGACTTTCTAATGTAAGTGCAATTTAAAACATCCACTCATAGTTATAAAGTAGTTTTGTCAGTAAATATTTTATTTTTAAGCATATCTAACTTGATTTATTTTCTTGTTTGGAATTTTTTGATCTGAATTAATGAAGGATATTGGCAATTGCTTTTCTTTCTCAGACTGTTCTAACTTTATTTTCATTTCCAATTTTGTAATATCTTCATAAATGAGTTGGAGGGTTTTCATTCTTTATACTCTGATTTGGTGTAAAAATTGGGATTTACCCCATATAGTTTATTATTTTATGATTACTAGCTTATTATTTTATTATTTATGGTAAATCTCAATTCACAAATAGGGCTTCTCTGGTGGCTCAAATGGAAAGAATCTGTCTGCAATGTGGGAGATTTAGGTTCAATAGCTAAGTTGGGAAGATCCCCTCGAGAAGGGAATGGCTACCCACTCCATTAATCTTGCCTGGAAAATTCCATGGACAGAGGATTCTGGCGGGCTACATTCTATGGGGTCTCAAAGAATCTGACATGACTGAGTGACTAACACTTTCACTTTTCATTCACAAAACATCTCCCAAATCCTATAATTTCTGGAAGCAGTGTACTTTCTAATCCAATTGATGTAGACTTGGTCATGTGATGTAGTTCAGCTGATGGTATATGATTGGGTGGGACACATGTCACATTCAGACAGATACCATAGTGCAATTGGATGGATGAAAAAGAAAGTGTCAGTCATTCAGTCATGTCCAACTCTTCATGAGCCCATGGACTATAGCCCTCTAGGCTCCTCTATTCATGGAATTCTCCAGACAAGAATATGGGAGTGGGTAGCCATTCCCTTTCTCCAGGGGATCTTCTGCCCAAATGTCAAACCCTGGTCTCCTGCATTACAGTCAAATTCTTTATTATCTGAGCCATCACAGAAGCCTAATTGTATGGACACGTAGGGTTTTTTCTTGCTCCTGCATCCCCTCTGGTGAGAAAGATGTATCCAGGAAATAGCTATTTCCACTTGAGTCCTAGAAGACATGAGTTAGAAGATATGATCCCAGTGCCCATCTGGAGAAGAGCTACAGAAAAGTTACAGCAACAAAGAGAATATGACATAAGGTGAACAAGAAATACATACCTGCTGTGTATGACACAGCTATCTTAGGACTGTTTGTATATAGCATGACCTTTTAAAAATTCACTTGTATTCTAAATAGTTAATATTTTATAGGACTTACTGATAAAGCCAGTTCAGGTATTTTCCTTATGGCAAGATTTTTTTAAGTACTGATTAATTTTTCTTAAGATTTTGTATCTTTTCTTAAGTCAATTTTATACTATATAATGCTTGGAATTCATATATGTTTTCAGATTTATTGGTTTAACATTTTCCGTACTACGCTCTTACTTTTTGGTGGTGGTGGTTTAGTCGCTCAGTCGTGTCTGACTCTTTGAGACCCCCATGGACTGTTGCCCATCAGGCTCCTCCGTCCATGGAATTCTCTAGGGAAGAAGAGTAGAGTAGGTTGCCATTTCCTTTTCCATCTCACTTTTTAATGCCAGAGAAATTATGTCCTGTTTTCTATTCCCTCATATTACCTATTTGGGTTTTCTCTTTCTTTCATTCCATGGTTTTCCTCTTTTGGGGGGGCAGAGGGAGAGAAGTAAGTCTACCTAGACATTTTCAAATATTATTATGTTTTCAAAGAGCCATGTTTTGGATTAATTGATTTTATTAGATAGGGTTAGTTTTAGATGACAGTAACAGGGAAATTCCAAATCACAGTGGCTTAATAAATATAGAATTTTTTTCTTTCACATCAGAAAGGGTTCTGCTGGTCAACAGAGAGCTCTAGTCAAGATCTTAAGGAGTCAAGATCTTTTTGGTGATCATTTCATCTTATCCTCATGGTTCAAAATGGAGGATAAGTGAGTAAGGAACAGGCAAGGAACATCTACTAGCTTTAAGGATGATTTCAAACAGCTGCTCCCAAACATGTTCACTAACTCATATTGAAAAAAACCTCTTCCCACAATTTCATCCAGCTACACCTGTAGTTGTTATTCATGTTGCACACATGAATACTGAATATTGTATTAATAAGGAAAAAAAGACAATAGAATTGAATAGGGAAAGCAAATAGTCCTTGCAACATTGATCTTCACCATCACATATGAATTTTCTGATTCTGCTTTTATATTTATTGTCTTTCTGTCTACACAAATTGAGATTATTCTTATTTCTCACTTGTTTAGTTGTAAAAGTAACTGATTAATATTCAAGATGGGGGATTGACATGTTTTTATTTGTGTCTTATAGTTAAAATATCTGATTGCTCTTATAAGTTCTCTTAATTGAATGTGAAAATAAATTAAATGCTCCACAACACCTAAATTTATCCTTTATTTCTTTCAAGTTAATGGATAAAATACTGTTAAAAATAAAGTCTTTGGAAGTTCAGAGATTCTGATTTTCATGTTCATGCTTTTTTTCATTTTCCAACTTTATACAATAAGAATAGGTTGCATTGTAAAGAATAAAAACTTAACCAAAGATAATGAAAATCATAAGTAATGGACCAAAGCATAATTATAAACAAAATAAGCAAGCAACCAAATAAACTTGAGAAGGGTATTAGAAAAACAAAATAAAATTAATTAATAAATACTAGAACATTGTCATGATTAGCATCAAATAAAAATATATTTGACTCAAAAATTTGAATATCTCATTAATAAGAGAATCAAACTAATAATGATATAGCTGATTGTAAAAGACATCACATCATGTTGAGCTGTCCAACATGCTCCTATTGGTTCCTAATGTGGCTGAATCATGCCAAGCATATCCCAGGAAGAATTTAGGCATGGGGCCATACTGCATGTATTAGAAGTCTACATTCTTAGCCAATCAGTGTATCTCAAGCATATCAATAACAAAAATGCTGATTAACAGCCACCTAATTGAGTCTCCTTATCAGTGTATTTACTTAGACAGAAAATTACAAATCCCGCTTACTCAATTCATTACTATATACTCATTCATCCCCTAATCAATGGCCGTCTTTTATTCCTATATGAGGTACTGCATTTGTTCAGTTAAAATTCCATTTCTCTGAATATTCCACACCCTTTGGCATTACAGACCAATTTAAATATTTGGTATTGTTACCTGCAGGACATCCTGGGAACTGCACAAAGAGTTCTGAGAATCTATAAACAGAAGATGTGTTTTCTAGGGAATACAAATCCAATAGCAACTAACTATAAGAAAAGTAAAGATAGACAAACCTGAAAGTTATTTTTTAAATGTGAATTGAATATATTGGAAAATATCAGGGAATTCATTGAAAGTAATTGAAATGAAGGCATTGTAAGAATTAGCCTGATTTTATACACACCATGTGCATGTGTGCTAAGTCATTTCAGTCATATCTGACTCTGTGAACCTATGGACTGTCACCCTCCAGGCTCCTCTGTCTGTGGGGATTCTCCAGGGAAGGAAACTGGAGTGGGTTGCAATGGCCTCCTCCAGGGTATCTTCCTGACCCAGGGATCAAACCCACATCTCTTATGTTTCCTGCATTGGCAGGCAGGTTCTTTACCACTAGTGCGACCTGGGAAGCCCCTATACAGATCATATCATAGAATAAAAACAGGAAAAAATATTTCTCAGCACACTAAAACAGCTTGACTGCATGCTTTGATGTTTTTATTTTTCACCCAGACCAGTGTGTAATTTTTCACATACCAACCAGAAAAATATGCTCTTGCAAACTCCTTTGTCTCATGACATTCGCCTACTTCTGGTACTGTATTTTCAGCAGCTTCCTCTATTGATAACATCCTCAGTTTTCTCTGCTATCTTTCTCTGAAACATCCTGAGATATTTGGGAGTCATCTGGCCTCAAGGCTCCTTATCCAGCCTACTATATTTCCTTACACTGATACATGTGTCCAATTCCATCAGTGTGATCAAAGCTGAGCTTAAGCAACACCAGTTAGGCAACTATGTTTTAGGATTTGCCCTCCTCAGGAAAAGTGCAGATCTCCTCAGAAGGGAGCCACAAGCATTGTGGCCATCGTGAGGCTGGTCCTGTCTAGCATTGTTGTTGTTCAGTTGCTAAGTTGTGTCTGACTCTTTGTGACCCCATGAACTAAAGCACATCAGGCTGCCCTGCCCTTCACTATCTCCCGGAGTTTGCTAAAACTCATGCCCATTGAGTCAGTGATGACATTCAATCATCTCATCCTTTGTTGCTCCCTTCTTCTCCTGCCCTCAGTCTTTCCCAGCATCAGAGTCTTTTCCAATGAGTCAACTCTCCTTATCAGGTGGCCAAAATACTGGAGCTTCAGCTTCAGTCCTTCCAATGAGTATTCAGGGTTGATTTCCTTTAGGATGGACTGGTTTGATCTCCTTGCTCTCCAAGGGATGCTCAAGAGTCTTCTCTAACACCATAGTTCTTGAAAGCATTAATCCTTTGGCTCTCAACTTTCTTTATGGTCTAACTCTCAAATCCATACACGACCACTGGAAAACCCATAGCTTTGACTATACAGACTTTTGTCACCAAAGTGATGTCTCTACTTTTGATTATGCTGTCTGGAATTGTCACAACTTTTCTTGCAAAGAGCAAGCATCTTTTAATATTTTGGCTGCTGTCATTGTCTGCAATGATTTTGGAGCCCAAGAAAAGAAACTCTGTCACTGTTTATACTTTTTCCCCATCTGTTTGCAATGAAGTGATGGGACTGGGTACCATGATCTTCATTTTTTGAATGCTGAACATTAAGTCAGCTTTTTCAGTCTCCTCTTCACCTTCATGAAGAAGCTATTTGGTTCCTCTTTGCTTCCTGCCACTAGGGTCTACCATGCATGTGACCAAATTGGCAGGCAATATTCCTTAAAGAATAAACCATTTCATGAAGCAAAGGCAGGTAAATAGATACATAATAGACTGACAGATAAATAATAGAGTTATTTGCACTTAGAATTGGTTAATTCCTATGATGGTGTAGCTATTGCTAATATACAACATTTTCTCCTCCTCAGTGTTGGAAAACCTTATGGAAACAGAGCAAATATATATGAAACAAGACAAAAATGTTCTTGCAATTATCCTGTAGATTTGGGATGGCAGATATATTTCAACTTAGACAAAAAAATTAGTAGTGATGTCTAAAGACCTGAGTGGAGAATAATTTTGAGGCCTCAACAAGGCATATTGGGCAAAAACATGATAATTATTAAGCAAAGTGTGCCCCAGGAACATAAAGAGGGTAGTACTGTATTTCTTTGATTTGACACACTGATCCAGATGCTTCTTAGATATTTTGAAAGAGAGATCAGCCAGCTAGCAAAAGAATAAAGGATTTGTAATCTGATACTATTTGAATGTTAGTTCTATACATTTTATTTATTTTTTCATATATTAATTTTAAAATATTAAATTATTTTACTGAAATAAAATATCTTTAAATATTTTCAATATTGGAAAATTTTCAATTTTCTTATTGAAAAAAAAAAGCCTGCCTCCTTATGAGTTAAATATTTTTAAAAAAATTGTAAAAACAAGTATAGTTAACAGCTGAGAACAGCCATTAGAAAGAAGAGGTACTAGAACATATACAAGTTTGTACTAAGGATACAAGCCACTTACTGGAAGTTAACCTCTCTGGGAGCCTTATAAAATGAGTGCAAACAATATGTCATGAATGCTGAGTCATTTCAGTCATGTCAAACTCTTTGCAAACCCTATGGACTGTAGCACTCCAGGCTCCCCTATCCATAGGATTCTCCAGGCAAGAATGCTGGAGTGGGTTCCCATGCCCTTCTCCAGGGGAATCTTCCAGACATGGGAATCAAAATTGTGTCCCCTGTCTCCTGCATTGGCAAATGGGTTCTTTACCACTAGTGCCACATAAGAAGCCCAACAATGTCATAGGGTTTTTGTAAAATTTAACTGACAATATGTCAGTATGTGTAATATGTATAGATATGCAATTTGTACATAAGCATGCATAATTTATGTATGTATAGATGTGTGGATATACATAAACATACAATTTATAGAATTTTTAGATGTCCACTGAAATACCCTATTTAGTAATTGTACATGAAATGCTTGCTGTGAATGTTTGTAGAGATTCTATTTTCTGTGTGTTGTGTCTATATTCTAAGTGTTCCTCACAATCTATGTTAGCAGTGCAGGTGGGCAAAGAGAATTGGTATAGTTCCAGGAAACATGGGACTTTCACCAAAGAAAGACAAGAGCGATTAGACCTGATAATCACACAAAATAACTGGATGGAAAGAGCCAAATAACATGCTGTGGCGCATCCAAAAATATCATGAGGGTCTCCTTCCTCTTGGGAGATAAAGGCTGTGCTTGACCCCACAATTAGAGTGATATGATGAAGACATGTTAATAAAAGGAAGGAATAAACTAGGATGGGACATCTGACTGTAGGGGGTAGTGGGGCACAGCAGTGAAGAAGGGGAAGGAAGACAGGAGCAGGTGAACACTCCTCTTAACTCAGCCCTGGGAGTCTGGACCCTGAGATGCAGTCGTTGCAGTTCTAACCTCAGCTGTGCTGATCATCATTTGTGTAATCTCGGAGAGGTTATTAATCTCCTTGTGCCTCAGATTCTCATATGTAAAAATTCAAAACATAGTAGTACATATCTTATTGGATTAAATAAAATACTATAAATAAGGTGCTTAGAACAGTCTTTGGATCAAAGTAAGTGCTGTTAAGTGTTAGTTATTATTATTATTAAAAATAGACTTATGGTTTTTTAAATGAAAGCACCAAAATGGGAATAAAAGATGACAGAGTTATTCCTATTTTGGTCCATGGGGTCACAAAGAGATGGACACAACTGAGCACGCACACACACACACACTGAGAAATCTAGGAATCTATGATTCCTGCCGCTGCTGCTGCTAAGTCACTTCAGTCGTGTCTGACTCTGTGCGACCCCATAGACAGCAGCCACCAGGCTCCCCTGTCCCTGGGATTCTCCAGGCAAGAACACTGGAGGGGGTTGCCATTTCCTTCTCCAGTGCATGAAAGTGAAAAGTGAAAGCTAAGTCGCTCAGTCATGTCTGACTTAGTGACCCCATGGGCTGCAGCCTACCAGGCTCCTCCATCCACGGGATTTTCCAGGCAAGAGTACTGGAACGGGGTGCCATTGCCTTCTCCCCTGTGATTCCTAGTCATCAATTAAAATCAAAATTATATCAGGAATGTTTTCAGCTGCAAGTGTAACACCATACCTGAGTAATCAAAGTTTAATTAATAAAACCATTTAATTCTTACCTATCATAAATATAGCTGTAAAGTGTTACTGATATGGTGCTGTGTGTGCTGTGCTTAGCAACTTTATGTGGCTCAATTGTATCTCTCTTTGTGACTTCATGGACTGCAGCTCATCAGGCTCTTCTGTCTACGGGGATTCTCCAGGCAATAATACTCAAGTGGGTTGCCATGCTCTCTTTCAGGGGATCCTCCCAACCCAGGGATCGAACCCAGGTCTCTTGCACTGCAGGTGGATTCTTTACCATCTGAGCCACCAGGAAATCCCAAGAATACTGGAGTACGTAGCCTATCCCTTCTCCAGAGGATCTTCCTGACCCAGGGATCAAACCGGGGTCACATTGCAGATGGATTCTTTACCAGCTGAGCTTCCAGGGAAGCCCCATTGATGTGGTACAGGAGCTCAAAATATTATCAAAACCAAGGCCCTTCTTAATTTTCTTATCTGCCATTCTTGGCTGATTTCCTTTTTCCTCATGATCACAAGGTGTCTGCCACAGCCACACACATAAAGTGTCCTGGCTAAAAGGAATGAGGTTTTCTTTGCTAACAGCTAAACAGATACCTGGTCTACACAAAATTGGGAATTCTGTTAAAAAGAAAGAAGAGGTATGACTTCTGGGAAGGAAGCTAACAGTGTACAACACAATTCTCATGATTTAGAAATGATCTGAGTTATTATTTTGAAGGCAATTCAGCTCCTTCAGCAAGGGGAGAAGTGTACATGTTTATTTTATTATATAGATACAAAGTTATGAGGTATCTGGACCAAGGAAGACAAGAGCACTGTGCTTTGGGCAAGTTTTCCACAATGAATTTTAAGTACAAGTATGTGCATCAAAACATAGATTTATTTTCAGAAATGCAAATGAAACAGCTGGAATAACTGAAAATCATATCGCTGTGTTTCCTCTATGATCATCCCCCACCATCTGTATTATCCAAACTTTGAAAAATGTTTTGAACTGATATTTAAACCTAGATCCTCTTTTGAAAATCCGCTCTGCTCCTTCTTCCTTCGTTTGCAGCAAAACTTTGAAACTCAGTTGGCTTTACCTTATGTCTGCACTTCTGTCCTTCCATGACCACTCTCTAGCAAATCACTTGTCTCCACTGCTCTTTGCAATCTTCTCTTGTCAATATCTTTGGTTACCTCCATGCTGCTGGACGCAATAACTCAGTATCCAACACAGGTCATCACTCACACCTTAAACCACACTCTAACTCTGACGTTCTGGCTATTCCTTCTCATCCTCCTCTACTGGATTCTTCTTGACTTCCCAGCTTGCAACTGTTGGAGAGCTTCTTTAGATCACGTGAAGATCTTTGAGACCTCTTACCTTCTTTAACCACACACATCCTCTAAATGGTACACACAGTCCTACCATTTTAAACACCATCTCCAGGACCAAATACTCCAAAACTCACTTCTCTAGCCAAAGCATTTTACCTGAAATCTGGAGTCAACTATGTCCAACACACATTTCAAACTTACATCTTCCTCTTAATAAGTCCTAAGCCCCTACTTGATCCAGTCCACCAAGAATTCTCCACCACCCTCTCTTCCTCCCCATTCTGCTTTCCACTTTCTCTGTTGTCTACACGACCCAAATGTTCCATGCATTCCCTGCTCCCTCTGGTTGGTGTGATCCTCCCCAGATGACCAGATGACTCGTCCCTCTCTTCCTCCAGGTTTCCCTACCCACTCGTCTAAAGTGTGTCTCCCACTTCCGTCACTTTTTCTTCTGCTTAACTTCTCCCCACAGTCACCTTAGCCACCAATTTACGTGTGTTTGTTGTTTGTGTCCTCCACCGGAGTGTCTGCAACACAAATAGTGACAGTGTCTGCTTTGTCCACTGCTGTGGCTAGAATATTGACCAGTGCCTGGGAGGCGCTCCAGTCCACATGTTTTTAAGTTAGCGAATCAGTGAATGGCTGTTTCCCTTTCATATTTTTATAATCATATAAACTTCACAGTTTTTGACTGTTTTCACTCTTGATTAAAAATCAGTGCTTTCAAGTTTCCTTTGTTCAGGCAGGTAATGAGATTAATTTTTTTTTTTGCATTGAATTATTTATTTATTTATTCCAGTATAATGGAAGAGATGTAATTTGAAAGAGGTATATAGCTATGACCCTTCAACAGCATTTTTTTTTTTTTGGATTTCTTTTTTTTTTCAGATTTTAAAATTAATTTTTATTTTTTTTAGTTTGTTTTGCTTTACAATACTGTATTCGTTTTGCTACACATCGACATGGATCAGCCATGAGTGTACATGAACTCCCAATCCCGACCCCCACCCCTCCCCTCCCGCCCCACACCCTCTCTCTGGATTATCCCCGTGCATCAGTCCCAAGCATCCTGCATCCTGCATCAAACCTAGACTGGCGATTCGTTTCACTTATGACATCACACATGTTACACTGCCACTCTGCCAACCCATCCCACCCTCTCCCTCTCCCACAGAGTCCAAAAGGCCGTTCTATACATCTGTGTCTCTTTTGCTGTCTTGCGTACAGGTTTATCATTACCATCATTCTAAATTCCATATATATGTGTAAGTATACTGTATTGGTGTTTTTCTTTCTGGCTTACTTCACTCTGTATAATCGGCTCCAGCGTCATCCACCTCATTAGAACTGATTCAAATGTATTCTTTTTAATAGCTGAGTAATACTCCATTGTGTATATGTACCACAGCTTTCTTATCCATTCATCTGCTGATGGACATCTAGGTTGCTTCATGTCCTGGCTATTATAAACAGTGCCGCAATGAACATTGGGGTACACGTGTCTCTTTCAATTCTGGTTTCCTTGGTGTGTATGCCCAGCAGTGGGATCGCTGGATCATAAGGCAGTTCTATTTGCAATTTTTTAAGGAATCTCCACACTGTTCTCCATAGTGGCTGTACTAATTTGCATTCCCACCAACAGTGTAAGAGGGTTCCCTTTTCTCCACACCCTCTCCAGCATTTATTGCTTGTTGACTTTTGGATCGCAGCCATTCTGACTGGTGTGAAATGGTACCTCATTGTGGTTTTGATTTGCATTTCTCTGATAATGAGTGATGTTGAGCATCTTTTCATGTGTTTGTTAGCCATTAGTATGTCTTCTTTGGAGAAATGTCTATTTAGTTCTTTGGCCCATTTTTTGATTGGGTCATTTATTTTTCTGGAGTTGAGCTGCATATTTGTTATGGTATTTAACAAAGTATAGGAGTTCAGATTTTTTTCTGCATTTATTTATTTATTTTACTTTATTTTACTTTAAAATATTGTATTGGTTTTTGCCATACATCAACATGAATCCACCACAAGTGTACACGTGTTCCCAATCCTGAACCCCCCTCCCCCCTCCCTCCCATACCATCTCTCTGGGTCGTCCCAGTGCACCAGCCCCAAGCATCTTGTATACTGCATCGAACCTAGACTGGTAATTCTTTTCTTATATGATATTATACATGTTTCAATGCCATTCTCCCAAATCATCCCACCTTCTCGCTCTCTCACAGAATCCAAAAGACTGTTCTATACATCTGTGTCTCTTTTGCTGTCTTGCATACAGTGTTATCATTGCCATCTTTCTAAATTCCATATATATGTGTTAGTATAGTGTATTGGTGTTTTTCTTTCTGGCTTACTTCACTCTGTACAATCGGCTCCAGTTTCATCCACCTCATTAGAACTGATTCAAATGTATTCTTTTTAACACAAATAACCCATTATCCTTGCTTGGCCTTGCAATAAACTTTTCTCTGTTTAAAAAAAGCAAAAAGCATAGTATAGAACTTACCTTGCAAATTCTGTTATCTTTTGTTGTTTGATTTTTACTATCATGTTTCATATATTAAGGTCTTCTATCAACTTAACCGCTGGTATAAATATTTATTTGAAAAGATCATATTGAAATCACAATGCTTTGAATTAAATCATCTTTGCTATTTGGAGACCATTTTCTTATAGCCTAAAATATTTTAATAATCTAATTGGAAATCATCCTAAAATTAAATGCTGTGAATTTTCTGAATATACCAATTAACACCTTGAAACCACAAGGCACTGATTTCTGTTAGGCCTGACACTGTTACACACTTTACTCCTGTTTTATGTAAAATAGTTTGATGTACTTGTTTTAGCACATGCTCGTTAATACTGTAGCCTTTATACAAATGTTTTAGGGACACCCTTACATAAATGCACATGGTAATGCCTAAGTGGATTACTTCACTAAAAGATGTCTTTAGAAGATGATGGGAAAGTAATTGAAGACAAAGCTTTTGTTTTCTGGCTGCTAATAATTTCTCACACATGCTAATAGAAATTACACAAAGGTATCCAATGGAAGAGAATTTGAAAACCTTTCTTGGAATGGCTTTTAGTTCTTGCCCCTGCACCCCCAATGGCCTTGTTTTTTATTTGCTTTCTAACAAGAACCTTCTTTTCGATTATAAACTGAAATGGCTCTGCAAAATTTCTATTTATGGAACATACTCTACATACATGGTGTGTGTCTCTCTCACCTCATGTCACGCTATCCCTCTTTCTCTTTCCTTTAATCCATCCACTTCTACTTCTGCCATTACCCTGTGTTTAGTGATCACATTATCTGCTGGCTACCTCTGCATGTATCTCATTATTGTTTGGAAATAATAATGATGTTTCTTTTTCTCACCCTCTGCCCTTTGATATTGGCCTTACTTTCTCTTAAGACTGTTTCATCTTACTCATGTTGTAACTCTATGTGCAGTAACTAATCACATCTTTGGATCTCAACATGAAACTGAGTTATGCTAATGAACAATGGCAAAGCTAAGTTCAACATCACTAAAAAAGATTGAGGACATCATTTGTCCTTTTTTATGCTCATTTTTTCTGATCTGTGTTACTCATTCCCTTCTGTGATTTTCCATGTACAAGAGAGGTATAATTTTACTCTTTTTGTGTGTTCAAAACTATAAATCTAAATAAACTATACTTCAATTATTTTTTAAAATAAACTACAAGCTCATAGATTATGAGTGAATGCTTATATATAACACATTTCCTTAAAATAGATTATTTTATTATAAATGGTGCTGTATTTCAATCAAATCTTAACATTATTTAAAAGACAATATATGCAAATAAAACAGCATAAACTTATAAGAAAAATTAGTTTAAATTATTCCACTAGGCAAAGTAGGTCAGGCTAAAAAAAGAAATTTCCAAATTCTATTGATATATTTTCTCCTCAGCTCTAAAATCTATGTTTTTCTTTCATCTTGTCAACTAAAATGTGTTTTCATACATACTTTCATAATTTTCTTTCACCCACTGGGTTTTTAAACTTTCTCACTAATCCCAATCAGTTGTGTAGCATTTAACATTTGAAATCCAGATTTATACCTTGAAAAGAGGTGAACTTGAACTTCATAATAAGAGTAGGAGGTAAATATCATCATTCTCCGTCCATGGACAAGGACGGAAGATCCAGGAAGAGGCTCAAAAAACTGGTTTTCTTATTAACATCATGCACCTTAGAAGGGGCAGCAGAATGAAAGCAAGTGTTCTGAGTCCTGGACCATGGCTGTCTCTGCCTGTCCCACAGAGTTTGCAGAGCAGAACATTCATGAAAATAAATATGGATGTGTTCCCTTAGCTTTCAGGGATTAGTGCTCCACAGCAGAGTCACACACACAGTGTATTGATTCTGTCTCCACATGCCAGCAGGCATTTGCTCGAACTGCGTCTTGGGAGGTGTGATTTGGATTTAGTGACCTTATCCTTAAGTTTCTGGAGAAAGAGAGATGTAGGGAAAGTTAGAGACCCCGAGTCCAGATTGAATTTCTTATTTCAATTTGATAATCAGGTTGGATTCTATATAACATAGGAAGAAGCATAGGAAGAAGAAAAGCTGAAGTATCCTGGGCTTGTCATTTTAAATTGCTAAATCTTGACTTTCTCATCTAATAAAATGAAAAAGATATACTCAATAATTATATAATAATAAAAATGAAACCAGCCTCTAGTGGATTCAGTGCTAACTTCAGCTCAATGATAAATCTTCACATTTAAGATCTCATTTAACATTCACGAGAGTCCCTGGAGGAGGAAGACAATTATTACTATCTCCGTTTTATAGATGGCGAAACAGAATCTTGGAGAGTCAGTTCCTAAAGTGACAAGTCTGATGAGAGACAGAGGGACCAAGTCCATACTCATAACTCCCAGACAGTAAGCCTGTTACTGCTCTGGCACCTTCACAGTTCCTAGGGGTTTGGGATTAACAGATACTTACTACTGTATATAAAATAGATGACCAACAAGGAGTTACTGCATAGCACAGGGAACTATACTCGATATCTGTAATGACCTATAAGAAAAAGAATGTAAAAAAAGAATACATATATAAATGTGTGTGTGCATGCATATATATATATGCATATATATATTATATATAACCAAATCACTTTGCAGTACATCTGAAATGAATAGAGCACTGTAAATCAGCAATATTTCCAGAAAAAATATTGAAGAATAATCACTCTTATTTTCTCTTAAATGGGCATGGAATTATTTCCTATTTTCTCATTACCTGTTGAAAGATTTGGGACAGTTTCCTTAATTATAAAGCAATATTTGTTGTTTAACTGAAAGAACTAGGCGAGAGACTGATAAATTGAAAGTCATTGGAAGTTCTTAAATTGATGTTGGATGCTGTTAAATTAAAAACTCTCATTACTCAGGGAGAACTTTGTTAATAAAATTTCAATTAAAACAAGACCATATGGTTCTATTAAGTGTAACAAGGAAAAACATACTCCTAGCAGCTTCTTTCTCATGAGAGCGTTAATTTGAATGACATTCAAGTATAGATGTTTTCATTGCATGCAATTACAAGTCTTAGATTTCTCTCAACAAATGTTTAAGAAACACAAATCTATTATTTTCAGCTAAAGAATATTAATGCTGCATTAAACATTTTAATATTAAAGATATCACAAATAATAAACCACAGCAAACATTTTTCAATATGGTGTTTAAACTTGAAGAAAATCTTTTCTAAAGGATTTGGAACTGTTTTTTTTTTTTCTTGCCAGAACTGACAGAGAAATAATACCTATCTCATTAGTCCTTGGCTTCCTTCGTGACTCAGACAGTAAAGCATCTGCCTGCAATGTGGAAACACAGGTTCAACCCCTGGGTTGGAAAAATCCCCTGGAGAAAGAAATGGCAACCCACTCCAGTACTCTTGCCTGTTAAATCCTATGGATGGAGGAGCCTGGAGGCTGCAGTCCACGGGGTTGCAAAGAGTCAGACAGGACTGAGCAATTTCACTTTCATTAGTCCTTTGCTTGTGTTTCTTCCAGTCCAGCGTTTCTCATGATGTACTCTGCATAGAAGCTAAATAAGCAGGGTGACAACATACAGCCTTGACGGACTCCTTTTCCTATTTGGAACCAGTCTGTTGTTCCATGTCCAGTTCTAACTGTTGCCTCCTGACCTGCATACAGATTTCTCAGGAGGCAGGTCAGGTGGTCTTGTATTCCCATCTCTTGAAGAATTGTCCAGTTTGTTGTGATCCACACAGCCGAAGCCTTTGGCATAGTCAATAAAGCAGATGTAGATGTTTTCCTGGAACTCTCTTGCTTTTTTGATCATCTAACAGATGTTGGCAATTTGATTTCTAGATCTTCTGCCTTTTCTAAATCCAGCTTAAACACCCGGAAGTTCTTGGTTCACGAAGCCTGGCTTGGAGAATTTTGAGCATTATTTTGCTAGCATATGAGATGAACACAATTGTGTGGTAGCTTGAGCTTTTTTTGACACTGCCTTTCTTTGGGATTGGAATAAAAAACTGACCTTTACCAGTTTGTAGCCACTGCCAAGTTTTCCAGATTTGCTAGGATATTGAGTGCAGCACTTTCACAGCACCATCCTTTAAGATTTGAACTAGCCCAACTAGAATTCCATTACCACCATTAGCTTTGTTTGTAGTGGTGCTTCCTAAGCCCCACTTGACTTCACATTCCAGGCTGTTTGGCTATGGGTGAGTGACTACACCATCATGATTATCTGGGTCATGAAAATCTTTTTTGCATAGTTCTTCTCTGCATTCTTGCTACCTTTTCTTAATATCTTCCTAATACCTCAGATGTGCAGATGTCACCACCCTTATGGCAGAAAGTGAAGAGGAACTAAAAAGCCTCTTGATGAAAGTGAAAGTGGAGAGTGAAAAAGTTGGCTTAAAGCTCAACATTCAGAAAATGAAGATCATGGCATCCAGTCCCATCATTTCATGGGAAATAGATGGGGACACAGTGGAAACAGTGTCAGACTATATTTTGGGGCTCCAAAATCACTGCAGATGGTGACTGCAGCCATGAAATTAAAAGACGCTTACTCCATGGAGAAAAAGTTATGACCAACCTACATAGCATATTGAAAAGCAGAGGCATTACTTTGCCAACAAAGGTCCATCTAGTCAAGGCTATGGTTTTTCCAGTGGTCATGTATGGATGTGAGAGTTGGACTGTGAAGAAAGCTGAGTGCTGAAGAATTGATGCTTTTGAACTGTGGTGTTGGAGAAGACTCTTGAGAGTCCCTTGGACTGCAAGGAGATATAACCAGTCCATTCTGAAGGAGATCAGCCCTGGGATTTCTTTGGAAGGAATGATGCTAAAACTGAAGCTCCAGTACTTTGGCCACATCATGCAAAGAGTTGACTCATTGGAAAAGACTCTGATGCTGGGAGGGATTGGGGGCAGGAGGAGAAGGGGACAACAGAGGATGAGATGGCTGGATGGAATCACTGACTTTGATGGACGTGTCTGAGTGACCTCTGGGAGATGGTGATGGACAGGGAGGCCTGGTGTGCTGCAATTCATGGGGTCGCAAGAGTTGGACACGAATGAGCAACTGAACTGAACTGAACTGAATACCTGGGAGAAATATCAATAACCTCAGATATGCATATGACACCACCCTTATGGCAGAAAGTGAAGAACTAAAGAGCCTTTTGATGAAAGTGAAAGAGGAGAGTTAAAAAGTTGGCTTAAAACTCAACATTCAGAAAACGAAGTTCATGGCATCTGTTGCCACCACTTCATTGCAAATAGATGGGGAAACAGTGGAAACAGTGACCTACTTTATTTTTGCAGGGCTCCAAAATCACTGCATATAGTGACTGCAGCATTGAAATTAAAAGATGATTGCTCCTTGGAAGAAAAGTTATGAACAACCTAGACAGCATATTAAAAAGCAGAGAGACATTACTTTGCCAAGAAAGGTCCTTCTAGTCAAAGATATGGTTTTTCCAATAGTCATGTATGGATGTGAGAGCTGGACTACAAAGAAAGCTGAGTGCCAAGAATTGATGCTTTTCAATTGTGGTGTTGGAGAACACTCTTGATAGTCCCTGCGGGAAGATCCAACCAGTTCATCCTAAAGGAAATCAGTCCTGAACATTCATTGAAATGACTGATGGTGTAGCTGAAACTTCAATATTTTGGCCACCTGATGCAAAGAACTAACTCATTTGAAAAGATTCTGATTCTGGGAAAGATTGAAGGTGGGAGGAGAAAGGGATGACAGAGGATAAGATGGTTGGATGGCATCACTGACTCAATGGGTATGCTGCTGCTGCAAAGTTGGTCAGTCGCGTCCGACTCCGTGCGACCCCAGAGACAGCAGGCCAACAGGCTCCTCTGTCCCTGGGATTCTCCAGGCAAGAATACTAGAGTGGGTTGCCATTTCCTTCTCCACAATGGGTATGAGTTTGAGTAAACTCCAGGAGTAGGTGTTGGACAGGGAAGCCTCGAGTGCTACAGTCCATGGAGTTCACAAAGAGCTGGACACGACTGAGTGACTGAACCGAACTGAGTCCTTTGCTTCTAAATAACTGAAAATTAGATTCAGGGGCCACTAATTCTAGGCTTAATACTGAAGTCATTTCTTATCCTGATGTGATCTTTATTTTCATCTATTTTGATGTTTTTACTATTAAAATTGTACTACTAAGGAAAGAAAAATAAATTCAAGGAACTAATTTAATCTTCTAGGCAGACCATTTAAGTATTTTCTTTAAAATAAAATATAACTATACCCATATATGTTGCAGAGACAAGGGAACCAGTGAAGAAATAAAAGAAAACTAATGTGTATCATAATATGGGATTGGTGAATCTTTCAGTCATCTTAAAGTAAAAAGGGGTCAGATCATTTACATTAAGAATTTAAGAGTGGTCCCAAAATGGCAGAGGAATGGGACGGGGAGACCACTTTCTCCCCCATAAATTCATCAAAAGATCATTTGAATGTTTAGCAACTTCCACAAAACAACTTCTGAACACTGGCAGAGGACACCAGACACCCAAAAAGGCAGCCCAAACTCCTCAAAAGGAGGTCAGACCAAATATAAAAGATGAAAACAGAGTCAAAAGATTTAGGGATGGAGACTCATCCTAGTGAGGAAGTCATGAAGAAATTTCCACACAACAGGAAACTCTTTCACAGGGAGTCTGTGTGAAGATTTGGAATCTCAGAGGGCAGCATAACTGGGAAAAAAACCAAACAACCAAACACAGAATACATGCTTAACTGCAGTTAACAGTGAAGAAGTGGCTGAGATGCTTGCCTCCACCACCAGGGATTGGGGGATGGGTAGAGAGGCATGGGCTGCTTTGTCCATCTTTAGGGTAAGGACTGGAATTTAATGGCTTGAGGACAATCTGAGGGAGCTAATGTGACAACCTACACATGGACATCACCAGATGGTCAACACCGAAATCAGATTGATTATATTCTTTGCAGCCAAAAAGGGAGAAGCTCTATACAGTCAACAAAAACAAGACCAGGAGCTGACTGTGGCTCAGATCATGAACTCCTTATTACCAAATTCAGACTTAAATTGAAGAAAGTAGGGAAAACCACTAGACCATTCAGGTATGACCTAAATCAAATCCCTTATGATTATACAGTGGAAGTGAGAAATAGATTTAAGGGCCTAGATCTGTTAGATAGAGTGCCTGATGAACTATGGATGAAGGTTCGTGACATTGTACAAGAGACAGGGATCAAGATCATCCTCATGGAAAAGAAATGCAAAAAAGCAAAATGGCTGTCTGGGGAGGCCTTATAAATACCTGTGAAAAGAAGAGAGGCGAAAAGCAAAGGAGAAAAGGAAAGATATAAGCATCTGAATGCAGAGTTCCAGAGAATAGCAAGAAGAGATAAGAAAAGCTACCATAATTCCTCCTTATTCCTTTCTGATATCTCTCTGTCTATCCCTGCATCTGCGTCTGTATCTACATATGATATTTGCTCTATTACTTTTATATTTTGTGCTGTTGGAAACATCTACAATCTACTCTATTAAGGTCAGCAAGATTGTTGAAATGAAGGCTTTATGTGAGTCTCACCACCATCTTAGGCCTCACCCAAGAAGGAGCAAGACACCAGTCTTTTCTTTGGTGGCCAAAAACAGAAATTTCTTTGGATTTTTTATCAAGCCCTCTATTCTGGGCAGGTTTGGGGAGGAAGCAACAGAGCTCTGGGCTCCCCAGTTTCTGCTCTCTGGGCAAGTCTTTCTGATTCTCCCCTTCACAGAGGGCTGAAAGTTTACATTATTTTGGGCTAGAAAACTCTTCTTGTGTTATCTTACATTGCTTCAAGTTCATAATGGCCTGAATTCTGTGCTGAGTCCCTGAGGTGCCTAATCTTGATGTGCAAATGTACATGTATAGAAAAAAATATCTTAATAAGATTGATCTTTGACATCCAAGGCCACTGCCTGTACTGTGAGTTCAGAAAACAAGAAGCAAGGAGAAAAGTGCCAAAACAAAACACTGCAATTATTTCAGAGTTTCACCCTGCTATATCCTAAAAATAAGCAATCTCTTTTTTTTTCCCAGTGAAAGTGTGCACTTTTTTCTCTGTATATAAGTGGTATATTTATCTACAGTTATAGCTGTAGCTAGCTCTCCCTTTCTTTTTCTCAAGTCACTATGACTTTCTGCTTCCACCATGTCTACCATAGCCACAGCTTGCTTTCTCTCCTCACTGTCAAAATTTTTTGTTTCTAGGCTTTTATTGCCTTTTTTCTTTTATGACTACAAAAATCTAAACAGGCTTCTATATTTCCTTTTTTTTCCCTATTATCAGTTCAGTTGCTCAGTCGTGTCCGTGCTTTGTGCAACCCCATGGACTGTGAGCACTCCAGCTTTTCCTGTTCATCATCAACACCCAGAGCTTACTCAAACTTATGTCCATTGAGTTGGTGATGCCATCCAACCATCTCATCCTCTGTCATTCTCTTCTCCTCCTTCCTTCAATCTTTCCCAGCAGCAGGGTCTTTTCAAATGAGTCAGTTCTTTGCATCAGATGGCCTACAGTATTGGAGTTTCAGCTTCAGCATCAGTCCTTCCAAAGAAATCCCAGGGCTGATTTCCTTTAGGATGGACTGGTTCGATCTCCTTGCAGTCCAAGGGACTCTCAAGAGTCTTCTCCAACACCACAGTTCAAAAGCATCAGTTCTTCGGCACTCAGCTTTCTTTATAGTCTAGTCTACCTCATATAGCAATTAGTTATTCATTTATTCAAAAAACATTTACTGAGTGCCAACAGGGTACCTTGTGCTAGGCTAGATGCTGGTGACCCCATTGAGAAAGTGACAAAGAGCTTCTTGGAGACCCTATAGTCTTTTAAGAGGAACAGACTGAACATTAGAGGATTGAAAGAGTGTGGCAAGTGTTACAGTGGCAGAAGTACAGGGAGCTGGGCAAGCCTCGCAAAGTTATCTAACCTAGTCAGTGAGTCCAGGGAACATTTCCTACAGGCAGCAATTTCTAAACATAATCACTAAAGGATGCAGAGGATTTAGGCAGAAAGTATATTCTTGGCAGGAAAATTTTTGTGAAAAGGACCAGAAATGAAAGGACATATATAAAAGAAATTCCATTTGACCAGAGCCTAGAGCTCAGTGTCTGTGGGATGGGACAAAGGAGAATGAGTCTGTAGAGACAGCCCGGGAAAGATTGCCAAGGCCATACTAAGAAATCTGGCCATCATCCTAATAGCAGTAGAAAGGACTGGAGGGACTTCAGTAGCATAGTAATTGAGTCAGTTTGGGGGTTTAGATACATTTAAGTAGGTGGTACGTTAGGAAAAACTGAATACAAGTCCTAAAAAAAGAGCTGAGGCTTTTCTTTCCCAAATGGGAGATAATCATTAACTGTGTTTGGAGTATAGCAGTGGGAAAGGAGTGACATGAACAGATCCTAGGCATTGAACAGCACTATGTGAATGTGCAAGGGGAGCAGCTGAGGATGATTCTTGGGTGTCTAAGTTGGGCAACCTTGTGCTTGGTGTGCATCATTCTTTGAGACAGTGAACCTGGAGAGACTGAGATGCTATTAGGATGGCATTTATATCCCACAAACACCAGAATCTTGTCAAACATTGTCACAAACATGGCCCCTCCAGACTCAGTGGGAAGGTATACGAAAAGAAAAGAAAGCAGAGTGAACTACAGAAAAGCAATTAGCAGGGCTTCACCCAAAGAGAAAGAAAAGAAAGAAGGCAAAGTGATTATCTGGGGAGGTTTACAAATAGCTGAAGAAAGAGGAGAAGTGGAAAGCAAGGGAGAAAGGGAAAGGTACATCCAGCTAAATACAGAGTCCCAAAGAATAGCAAGGAGGAACAAGGCCTCTTTCAATGAACAGTGCATAAAACAACAAGAAAACAACAGAAGGGGAAAAACTGTAGATTTCTTCAGGAAAACTGGAAATATCAAGGGAACACTTTGCCCTTGATATGGGCAAATGTCACAATAGAGGACAGAAATGGGATTCTTTACCAACTGAGCTATCAGAGAAGCCTGGTAGAGACCTAGCAGATGCTGAAGAGATCAAGAAGAGATGGAAAGAGTACACGGAAGAACTGCACAAAAAAGATCCTAATGAGCTGAATTTCTATGATGGTGTGGTCAGCCACCCACCATACTAAAGAATGTGTTGACCATCAGACAACTGCAATCATCTCCCATGCTAGTAAGGTCATGCTTAAAATCTTGCATGCTAGGTTTCAGGATTATGTGAACCAAGAACTTCCAGATGTCCAACCTGGGTTTAGGAAAGGCAAAGGAACCAGAGATCAAATTGCCAATATTTGCTGGGGTCATAGAGAAGGCAAGGGAATTCTAGAAAAACATTTGTTGACTACACTAAAGCTTTGACTGTGTGGGGCATAGCAAATTGTGGAAAGCTCTTAAATGATGGCAATACCAAAGCATCTTACCTGTCTCCTGAGAAACCTGTATGCGGGTCAAGAAGCAACAGGGAACAGTTGTTCCCTATATGGAACAACTGATTGGTTCAAGATGGAGAAAGGAGTATGACAGGGCAGTCTGCTGTCACCCCATTGAAACTATACATTGAGCACATCATGAGAAATGCTGGATTGGATGAGTTACAAGCTGGAATCAAGATAGGTGGGAGAAACATCAACAACCTCAGATATGTGGATGATACCACTCTAATGGCAGAAAGTGAAGAGGAGCTAAAGAGCCTTTTGATAATGGTGAAGGAGGAGAATAAAACAGCCAGCTTAAAACTAAATATTAAAAAAACTAAGATCATGGCATCTGGTCCCACTACTTCATAGTGAATAGAAGAGGAAAAGGTGGAAGCAATGATAGAGTTCCTCTTCTTGGGCTCTAAAATCACTGTGGAGGGTGACTGCAGCCATGAAATCAGAAGACAATTGTTTCTTGACAGGAAAGCGATGACAAACCTAGACAGTATGTTAAAGAGCAGATATATTACTCTGCCAACAAAGGTCCATATAGTCAAGGCTATGGTCTTCCTATTGGTCATGTACAGTTGTGAGAACTGGACCATAAAGAAGGCAGAATACCAAAGAATTGATGTCTTCAAACTGTGGTGCTGGAGAAGAATCCTAAACGTCCCTTGGATGGCAAGGAAATCAAACCAGTCAATCTTCAGGGAAATCAACCCTGAATTGGAAGGACTGATGCTGGAGCAGAAGCTCCAGTATGTTGGTCATCTGATGAGAACAGCCAACTCATTGGACAATCCCTGATGCTGGGAAACACTGAGGGCAGAAGAAGAGGGCATCAGAGGATGAGATGACTGGATGGCATCACTAATGCAATGGACATGAACTTGGGCAAACTTTGGGAGATGGTGAGGGACAGGGAGGCTTGGTGTCCTGGAGTCCATGGGGTCACAGGTCGGATATGACTGGGTGGCTGAACAACAACAGCCACAAAGAACAAAGTGAAAATTGAAAGATAGGTTGGACCACATAGGAGACTCTTACATCCTAAGGCAAAAAAGTCTTGGTCTTTCTACTTCTATTTCTACCAAAGCTGAAACCTTTCTCATATTCCACTAGGGTTTGTATTCTTGCAGTATGCCCTCATCATATGTTAAGCTCCTGGAGGACTCTTGATTGGTTCAACATTTCATTCATGCAGCAAATATCATCACATGTGTAGTACTCTGTGAAATGGTTAGGTGATAAGGAGTTTATGCTATAGTAGGAGAAACTGACAAGGATCTAGGAAAGCATGAAGGGAAATAAGTGTTCTTACAGAGAGGATCCAGTGGGTTCAGGAGAGCGCCTGGACCTGGTGGGGATGGGAACAGCACTTGAGCCCAAGGGTTTTCTCAAATATTGTATGTAGTTGCTCAAAAGCTCAATATGCTTGCAGAATTAATTTTTTTCTTTTATATTTGTGTACTCTTAGTTTACGTCAAGGCTGTATATTGTCACCCTGCTTATTTAACTTATATGCAGAATACATCATGAAAAACGCTGGACTGGAAGAAACACAAGCTGGAATCAAGATTGCCAGGAGAAATATCAATAACCTCAGATATGCAGATGGCACCACCCTTATGGCAGAAAGTAAAGAGGAACTAAAGAGCCTCTTGATGAAAGTGAAAGAGGAGAGTGAAAAAGTTGTCTTAAAGCTCAACATTCAGAAAACGAAGATCATGGCATCTGGCCCCATCACTTCATGGGAAATAGATGGGGAAACAGTAGAAACAGTGTCAGACTTTATTTTTGGGGGCTCCAAAATCACTGCAGATGGTGACTGTAGCCATGAAATTAAAAGACGCTTACTCCTTGGAAGAAAAGTTATGACCAACCTAGATAGCATATTCAAAAGCAGAGACATTACTTTGCCGACTAAGGTCCGTCTAGTCAAGGCTATGGTTTTTCCTGTGGTCATGTATGGATGTGAGGTTGGACTGTGAAGAAGGCTGAGTGCCGAAGAATTGATGCTTTTGAACTGTGGTGTTGTAGAAGACTCTTGAGAGTCCCTTGGACTGCAAGGAGATCCAACCAGTCCATTCTGAAGGAGATCAGCCCTGGGATTTCTTTGTAAGGAATGACGCTGAAGCTGAAGCTCCAGTACTTTGGCCACCTCATGCGAAGAGTTGACTCGTTGGAAAAGACTTTGATGCTGGGAGGGATTAGGGGCAGGAGGAGAAGGGGACGATTGAGAATGAGATGGCTGGATGGTGTCACTGACTCCATGGGCGTGGGTCTGGGTGGACTCAGGGAGTTGGTGATGGACAGAGAGGCCTGGCGTGCTGCGATTCATGGGGTCGCAAAGAGTCGGACACGACTGAGCGACTGAACTGAACTGAACTGAGGCTAGCTTTTAATTATTTTTGATGATTGTATAGAAATTAAATTAAAATTTTAATTTGATACTTAAAATGCATTTAATAATGAAGTAAATTAGTTTTATTGCTTTCTACTTTTAAGAAAAGAAACAAATCATAACCAATTTAACTATCTGTGCTCTTAGCAGAAAAATAGTCAACTTCCAGATTTTGTACTAGAATCAGTAGAGATGATTCTTTTAAAAAAATACCACTAAGCCTTTGCAACAAATAGTGCTAAAGCAAGTAGACATTCATGGGCAACAGTGGA
Organism: Aepyceros melampus; assembly: GCA_006408695.1. Taxonomy (NCBI): domain Eukaryota; kingdom Metazoa; phylum Chordata; class Mammalia; order Artiodactyla; family Bovidae; genus Aepyceros; species Aepyceros melampus. Next base: position 198,595 of record SJXQ01007352.1, on the reverse strand, counting down.
CATTGACTAAACCTTGCTTTTCATAAAAAGTTAATTTATAATGGACCCAAAACTGATATGTGAAGAGTAAAACTAAAATTAAAAAAAAAGAGAAACATTTTGAAAAAAGAGCCCCAATACATAAAAGGAAAAACTGATAAAATTAGATCTCATCAAGATTAAAAACTTTTCCTGTGCAAAATACCCTTTCAGAAGACAAGCTACTGACTAGGGGAAAATATTTATAAACTGCACACCTGGCAGAAGATTGGTATCTAGAAAGCATAAAAAAAAAAAAAAAGAACCTCTCGAAACTCAATAGAAAAAAACCCCAAAAAAGTCCAGTAGAAAATGGGCAAAAGACATGACCCAAAATTTGACTTAAGAGAGTAAATTGACAGCAAATAAGCATATGAAAAGATTTTCAACGTAATTAACCAGTAGAAAAATATAAATTTAATCTAGGAGACATCACTACTCACCTATCAGAACTGCTACAATAAAAAGCAGTGAGAACACTAAATACTGTCAAGAATATGGAAAACAAGGTCATTCATACATTGCTGGTTGTAATATAAAATGGTGCAGCCACTCGGAGACATGGTTTGCTAATTTCTTATAAAACAAAACTAACGATCAGGCTGGATGCTGGATGGCATCACCAACTCGATGCACATGAGTTTGGGTGAACTCCGGGAGTTGGTGATGGACAGGGATGCCTGGCATGCTGCGATTCATAGGGTCACAAAGAGTCGGACATGACTGAGCGACTGAACTGAACTATCATGCAACCCAGCAATTACACACCTGAGGATTTTCCTCAGGGAAAAGAAAATTATGTTCACACAAAACTGGACATGATGCTCACAGAAGCTTTATCTGTAGCAGCAAAATTAGTAATCACCAGATGTCCTTCAGGTGAAAAGTTAAACCCTGATAGATTAAGACTACAGGATAAAGCTAAGGAATTAGCTATTAACACACTCAACGATTTAAACAAACCTCCAGAGAATTATGTTGCATGAAACAAGCAACCCTCAAAAGTTTCCACAGTGCATGACTACATCTGCATAACACTCTTGAAATGACAGCTTTACTGAAATAAAGACGAGATCAGCGGTTGCTAGGAGTCAGGGAGTGAGGGAGGAGAGGTGGATATAGGTGTCGCCACAAGAGAAATCTAGTGGTGAAGGGACCGTTGTTCAACTTAGCTGAATCCAGCTAATCAGTATCCTAGTTGTGCTACTGTATTATTATTTTGCAGCATATTATTATTTGGAAATTACTAGGGTAATTATGTACCCAGGGTCTCTCAGTATTATTTCTCACAGTTCAGTTCAGTTTCTCAGTAGTGTCCAACTCTTTGCATCCCACAGACTGCAGCACGCAGGGAAAAGAAGATAGCTTTCTTTGGTGGGAGCCCCAGTTAATGCTTTTTTGTGTTTTATTGTCCTAAACAGAATCACTATCTCATTAAAAACTATGGCCAGGGGAGCAGGAAATATTGATTGGCACAAGGAAACCAGGCCCCACTTTGGCTGAAGGCAGAGTGAGCCCTGTGATGTGTTGGAACTAGTTAGTAACTATTTGCTAGAGCCAATCATTAAATTTTTAGGAAATTTGCAATGCATTTATTAAGCACAGCCTTTAACAAAATTAAATTATATAACTTACAATTAAATTAAGTATAAAGGCAATAAAGTCCAAACTCTTTCTTTCTTGATCATTTTACTATTATCTATGCTGTTGAGGTTATTTATATATTTTGTAGTTGTATAGTAGAAATATAATACTATATAATGTTCCACCACTATGCATTTCATGTCAAGTCTGCATTCAGTGATATCACTTTGGTAGCTTCAGATTGGTCATTGTGGGCATATTTATACTATAGAAGTAGCCAAACACTAGAAATCAAGGCTTTTTTCTGACCTCAGCAAACCTGTTATTAAACATTTATTGGTATAATACTAAGCTAAAGTCATCCAATGAAGAAAGAAATGACAATCTACTCCAATATTTTTGCCTGGGAAATCCCACAGACAGATAAGCCTGGTGGACTATTGTCTATAGGGTCACAAAAGTGTCAGGCATGGTTTAACAACTAAAACAACAAAACCTTATCCAAACTGTATGGTTGGGAAATTTGAATTATTTTGGGGGAAAGTAGTGAGAAAAAAACTCCTGGGGGTAGTATCAGGCAACATCTACCATGTTCTAGAAGATCATTGCACTTTAAAGATATTTTATTTCATTCTTTTATTTAGTGCTCTAGAGATTAATCTAGAGGTTCACAGTTGGAATCCAAACCAATAAAACTGATTTTAGAGAACTGGTTTCCTCCACTAGGCATCCCTCCTTTTGAACTACTCCTAAGCTCGAGGAAATTGGTGTATTTTGAACTGATTTGTATTTGACACAGTAAAGCCCCTGTGAAATAATAGGCTTTCTAGATTATGCAATCTGGAGACAGAGATGCTGTTCTGGGACTTCTGGGCACTGCCTCTTTTTTTTTTTTTTTTCTACCGGAAATTAAGCTATGAGATTATCTTGCCATTGCTGAATCAGATTCAGCAGCCAGGAGAGCTCAGTGTTTGTAAACATCCTCTTAAGTGGAAGCATCCATTACAGAGACTGTATAAAAGCCTTCTGAATGATAATGTTGGTCCTATCTATGGAAGGTTTTTAAATTTCTCACATCCATACCTGTACAGTCAATGCCACTGGCATATATGAAATTTCATGGGGCCAAGGAGTGCTACACTAGGATATGTTTCATCTCCTCTTCGTGTTCATGGCCAGGGTCCTTACCCCTAGTTTCCATATGCATAACCCTAAATCTCCATGGAGTATAGATCCAGGTACATAGAAGGTCCTGTTCTACTGAAGACTGTTATAGGATTGGATATGCAGTTTTGTGGGTATAAGCAGGGGAGCACTGAACTATTTTGCCTAAATAGTGAGGAATTGGACCTCATGATCCATCAGGGTGGAATTGGTGTCTGGATAATAGGAACCAGGTCCTCTATAATGTTTTCCCTTCCTATGGCCCTACTAATCTTCAGCAAATTTGATTAAAACTCATGAAGCAAATTCCTTTGTAATCCAAGGAAGTGATTGTCTTTTCTCTCTAGTTTAATATAGCACATTAGAGAAAAAGCATCCACCAAAGAAAAGTCTAGAAAGCACAGTTCTGCAACTTGCAGCATATCTTTTGAGCAAGCTCATTGGAACTGCACAGACTCTGGGGTGCTGAAGATTGTATAAACGGTGCCAGATTGTTTGGGGGGGCCACTCCCACTCAGGCTGCATATGTATAGGCTGTGCTGTGCTAAGTTGCTTCAGTCATGTCCAACTCTTTGTGACACTATGGTCTATAGCCTGCCAGGCTCATCTGTTCATGGGATTCTCTCACAAGAATACTGGCGTGGGTTGCTCTGCCCTTTTCCAAGGGATCTTCCTGACTCAGGGACTGAGTCCACGTCTCTTAATATCTCCTGCATTGGCAGGTGACATTGGTTAAAAAAAGGCAGGTTTCTTTACCACTAGTGCCACGTGGGATGCCCCTGCATATGTATTAAAAGGTTTCCCAATTATTTTTTGAAGTGGGTGAAGCATTCTCCTCATAATCTTGTAGAGATTATTTATTTACTTAACAAATTATTTCTACAAAAATGAGTTCCACTAATTCTGATGAAAAGACTGGAAACTTTTAGATGAGTTCAACCTCAGAGCAGTTTCCTTAAGAACTTTGTAGAATATCCCTTTCGGAGTCTTCAGTAGAGATTAATTAATCAGTCTGAAAATTTAAGCTCAAAGGTTGCCCTAGTACAACCACTCTGGAAAACTGGTGGGTGCTATGTACTAAAGCAAACCAGACCCACACTCTATGACCCAGCACGTTCAGTTTTGGATATATACTAAACAGAAGTGCATACATATATTCACATGTATTTCCACAGCTGCATTATTATTAACAGCAGGGGTCCCCAACTGATGTGCCATGGACCACTACCAGTTTGTGGTCTGTTAGGAACCGGGCCCCACAGCAAGAGTCGAGCAGGGCTTCATCTGTATGTATAGCTGAAATACCTCCTGGGCTCTGCCTCCCATCAGATCAGCAGCGGCATTACACTCTCATTGGACCATGAACCCTGCTGTGACTGGGCATATGAGGGTTCTAGGTTGCACGCTCCTTATGAGAATCTAATGTCTGATGATCAGAGGTGCAGCTGAGGTAGTGATGCTCATGCTGGGGAGTGGCTGAAATACAGATTACCGTTAGCAGAGATGTAGGACTGCATGAATCACATATGGTGGTGGCCAGAAAAGTAGGTTTGAAGCAACTTCAAATATCTCCATTTATTCTGGATTCAAGTCAATGGGGAACAGCCTGAGACTGCCACAAAAGCACTGAAAAGCCTGCTTCCAACACCATTTCTGACATCCTATCTTTGTGAATCATGGTTTTCTGCAATGACAGCAACCAAAGCATGGTTATGGAGTAGACTGGACATAAGCAACACACTTTAGGCCTCACTGTCTCCTACCACCCCTAGATGGGACCATCCAGTTCCAGGAAAACAAGCTCAGGCTTTCCACTGATTCTGCATTATGGTTAGTTATATAACTATTTCACTATGTATTACAATGTAGTAATAGTAGAAGTAAAGCGCACAATAAAATGTACACCCGTGGCAGATTCATGTCAATGTATGGCAAAACCAATACAGTATTGTAAAGTAAAATAAAGTAAAAATAAAAATTAAAAAAAAAATGTAAAACACTTGAATCATCCCCTGAAACCACTTCCCTCTCCTCTGATCTGTGGAAAAATTATATTACATGAAACTTATCCCTGGTGCCAAAATGGGTGAGGATTGCTGATTAATAGCCAAAAAGTATAAATAACCCAAATTTCCATTTACAATAGATAAAGAAATCAATTGTGGTATTGTTGTACAATGGGACACCAAGAGAAATGACACTGAATGAGCTACAACTACATGAATCTCACAGTGATGAACATCTCACAGTGCAATACCACAAAATTGAGTAAGAGGATGTATATTGATGTATCCTCCATATATAAAGTTCTTTATATAAAAGCTTTTCTTTATATAAAGTTCTGAAACTAGAAAAACTAACAGATACCCCTGGGGCTGGTGGTAATGATGGTAAGGGGCAGGAGAGGGCTTCTGGGGTGCTGCTCATTTCTTGATTTGGGGAATGATTACTTCATTTCAGGAAAATTCATTAAGCTGATCTTTACATTTCATAAATTGATCTTTACATCACTGTCAACCCGCTTGCTAAATGCAAGATACCCTCTTAATGTAAATTTATTGAACTATAGCAAATATATGGAAAGTGTATGAAATAGTTTCCGAGGGCTCTTTTGACTAATTACCACAAACTTGGCTTAAAACAGAAATGTACTCTCTCAGAGTACTGGGCTAGAAGTATACGTGCTTAGAATATGTGTACTTTATTATATGTTGGCCCTCCATAATATAAATCCACATCAAATCCTATAATCTTTCAATATTGACTTAACTGGAAAAAAGACCTTTAAAGATGTAAGTAAGTTGAAGATCTTGAGATGAAGAAGTCATTCTGGATTATCTGGTTAGATCCTAAATTTAATGATGATTGTCTTTATAAAAGACACAAAGAGGAAAGACAGGAGAGGAAGAAGCAGTGTGATGAGAGAGGCAGAGCGGAGTGGCCGGGCAACAACCCAGATATACAGAGGAGAAGGCCGTGAGGAGATGGAGGCAGAGACTGAGCAATGTGGCCATAAGCCAAGGAACACTGTGAGCCACCAGAAGTGAGCAGAAAGGCTTGGGAGGGAATTCTCCCCCAGAGCCTCTGGAGGGAGTGTAGTTATTCTAACAACTACACTCAGAACTTCTAGCCCCAGTACTCTGAGAGAGTACATTTCTGTTTTAAGCCAAGTTTGTGGTAATTAGTCAAAAGAGCCCTCGGAAACTATTTCATACACTTTCCATATATTTGCTATAGTTCAATAAATTTACATTAAGAGGGTATCTTGCATTTAGCAAGCGGGTTGACAGTGATGTAAAGATCAATTTATTAATAACTTGATCTATTTTAGGTATTTTACCTGCTTACAACAGGGAAGGGTGTGAGTTTCTCCCTGTGTGTTTGCATCCTCTGTCCTTTTGGGAAGAAGTCAGTGCTGTCCACCCACCATCTGTTGTCAAATGGTGCCACACTGGATTCTGCCTTGGACATGGAACCACCTTGTCCTAGTCTCTTAGTCTCTACTTACTCTGTGTGATGTTTAAACAATTAACCACAAGCAACCTTTTATATGTTAGTCATAGACTTTTTCTTTATTCATTTCTGTATTAAGAGAAATTCTAATATGTTCTTCCAGGAACTCTTTTTGTAATTTGAATAAAGCCTGGGGCAATAGAAGACCCAGTTTTTGCATGTTATTCTGCATAAAGCACATAGACCAGCATCTCAAAGTGGCTAAACATAACTGTAATATTTACAAAATCTGTCCCAAAACATTTAAAGACATGGGCTTTGTAACTCACCTCAACAGTTAAAAAAAATCTCTTTCCTTCTTCTTAGTTTCGACTCCCAGTCTTTCACTCTTTTTAGGCACCCAGAAGGGCCTGCATGCACTCTCTGCAACACTCTGTGGCATTTCTCTACTAAAACTTCTCCTCCAAAGCAAGCTGTAAAGACTTGTATATTTCCTCATTCTACTCTTAGCTTTTACCTATGGCCTTCCTTGTCTCCCAGGAGCCAGCCTTGACTCCTTTCTTTGTTCCTCTGGTTCTTGCTTTCTCTCCTGAGTTGCTACCCCAAGCTGCAGGACCTGAGTTCACAGATTCAGCTTCTCCCATGGAAGGCAGAGGAGAGACAAGTGTAAATAAAGGAAGTTTCTATGTGGCAAGTGGAGGGTTGAGGAGTTGGCTAGTGGGGGGTAAAGAGAAAAAGACTCTGAAGACTTCAAAACTGGTAAGTTTTATCTTATTTTCATCATACTAGTATTACTTTAAATGATGGAAAATGGTTTGTGGTGGTTACTCCTTGGAAGAAAAGTTATGACCAACCTAGATAGTATATTCAAAACAGAGACATTACTTTGCCGACTAAGGTCCGTCTAGTCAAGGCTATGGTTTTTCCTGTGGTCATGTATGGATGTGAGTTGGACTGTGAAGAAGGCTGAGCGCTGAAGAATTGATGCTTTTGAACTGTGGTGTTGGAGAAGACTCTTGAGAGTCCCTTGGACTGCAAGGAGATCCAACCAGTCCATCCTGAAGGAGATCAACCCTGGGATTTCTTTGGAAGGAACGATGCTGAAGCTGAAACTCCAGTACTTTGGCCACCTCATGCGAAGAGTTGACTCATTGGAAAGGACTCTGATGCTGGGAGGAATTGGGGGCAGGAGGAGAAGGGGACGACAGACGGCTGGATGGCATCACTGAGTCAATGGACGTGAGTCTGAGTGAACTCCGGAGTTGGTGATGGACAGGGAGGCCTGGCGTGCTGCGATTCATGGGGTTGCAAAGAGTTGGACATGACTGAGCGACTGAACTGAACTGAAAGCTCAAACTAGCCAAATTCAAAAATACTTTTGACTGAATCTAACATCTCCCTCACCACCCCAGACTGTCATAAAAGTAAAACTCAGCCTATAGCTTAGAAGTTGAGAGAAGGCAGGAAAATACTATTTATCAACAACAAGGCACTACCACAGATACTTTATTTACTTAACTTTCATAGCAACCTGATGATTAAGGGATTTTTAATTTCAAATTTAAAATGAGAATCTAAAAAATATTTAAGGTCACAAGGGAGAAATTTATCAGATGAAGATTCAGTTATATGATTGCCTACCTCCAAAACTGAGGCCTGCTTCCTGCTTTAATCATTATTCAGCGACATGTATAGAACACCCACTAGGTACCCAGTCACCAGGCATTGTGATGGGTGTAAGAAACACAGAGATAGAAGAGATGGTTCCTGGCCCTGAATAGCTGCAGTGCCCAAATGTTTCCACTACACCTCTCAGACTCTATTCTACAGTTCTTGCAAATTCTGCTCCAAAGTTAACATATCTGGAATTGTATCTTTGTGTTTACATGCTTTCTTTTATAACTTGTAATAATCAATAAGAATAGAAGTTCTTTTTATAGATGACTTATTTAATACATAGTATACATCTCTATATATATCAATCAAATAACTCATGATCAGTAATTTTTAAGAACCATCTATAGGCTGATATGCAGATGATACCACCCTTACGGCAGAAAGCGAAGATGAACTAAAAAGCCTCTTGATGAAAGTGAAAGAGGAGAGTGAAAAAGTTGGCTTAAAGCTCAACATTCAGAAAATGAAGATCATGGCATCTAGTCTCATCATTTCATGGCAAATAGATGGGGAAACAGTGGCAGACTTTATTTTTGGGGGCTCCAAAATCACTGCAGATGGTGATTGCAGCCATGAAATTAAAAGACGCTCACTCCTTGGAAGGAAGCAGTTCACTTCAGTTCAGTCACTCAGTCATTTCCAACTCTTTGCCACCTCATGAACCACAGCACACCAGGCCTGAGTGTTCTTTAGAAGGACTGATGTTGAAGCTGAAACTCTAGTACTTTGGTCACCTGATGCGAACAGCTGACTCATTTGAAAAGACTCTAATGTTGGGAAAGATGGAAGGCAGGAGGAGAAGGAGACAATGGGATGAAATGGTTGGATGGCATCATCGACTCAATGGGCACGAGTTTGGGTAAACTCCGAGAGTTGGTGATGGACAGGGAGACCTGGCGTGTAGCAGTTCATGCGGTCAGAAAGAGTCAGATACGACTGAGTGGCTGAACTGAACTGAACAGGTTGATCGGTGAGTTAAGATCCTGTACCATGACAGACGCAGAAGAGAACCGATATATTAGCTCTCAAGCTGTTTGCTCTCTAGTGGGGAAGACAGCAAGGATGGAAATCCTGACAAGGAAAAGTAGGGATGAAAGCATCTTGCTACAGGGAACAAGTTGTGAGGAACAGTGAAACTACTGGTAATGTTTATATATAGTAGACAACTTATATTGCAGTTATACAGACAGATCTGAGGAGAAGGTAAACTTTGGGTGATACAATATCTATTTCTCATGCTACAAAAATCCATGAACTGTTCATCTATTTTTATTTGCAATATTCACTGGGAAAAGTCAGTGTGCTTTAAATGCAGAACCTGCCTTTTCATGAAGCCATCTTTTCATATCCAATTTTCCAGTTCAACTGATGGTTTATGTTTTTGACCTTTCATATGAGTTGAGAAAGAAGCGGTGATCATAAAAAGGATGGAAACCATAAGAAGGTCATGCTAAAAGCTAACAACACACAACAGAGATAAAAGGGTTTATTTCTCTTCTTCTTTCAGATGCCTAGCCCACTATTGTATAGCGTTTCAGACAAACAAGGCTTGATTTTCTGAGAATGTGGTTGCAACAAGAGTGACACTGTGTATAAACAGAAAGTGTTTTTGTACACTGACACTTCGCTAGAATCTATTTGTGATTAAAACACTATTTTTTTAATACAACTAATACATGAATAAATTCCTGATTAAAAAAAAAATGTCATTTTCCTTTTCACAGCCTCCTCCCTCTACCTTAGATTCTCTCCCACCCAGCAAATCTTACTCCATTCTTCAGGGGAGAGATATGTATCTTTCTGTACTTTTTTCTATGGATTCATTTACAGATATACACCTATATGATATATTGCTCTTTTTTAATTACTTTTGCATAAATAGGATTATAATATACTTACTGTTCTTATTTGCTTTTTTTCATTTAACAGTATGACTTGGAAAATTTTCATGTCAGTTTACATAGATCTTCCAAGCTCCTTTAAGTTATTGGGTAATATTCTATACAATGGATGCAATATAATGATTTCTAACCAAGTCTTTACAGATGAAAAAAATTGGTTTCCAAATGTTCACCCTTTCACACTGTTTTGTGATGCATTTCCTTGTATGAACCTCTTTAGGAAGTGTTTCTATAGGATTACACTTTGGAGTCGGAGAAGGCAATGGCACCCCACTCCAGTACTCTTGCCTGGAAAATCCCATGGGCAGAGGAGCCTGCTAGGCTGCAGTCCATGGGGTCGCTAAGAGTCGGATACGACTGAGCGACTTCACTTTTACTTCTCACTTTCATGCATTGGAGAAGGAAATGGCAACCCACTCCAGTGTTCTTGCCTGGAGAATCTCAGGGACGGGGGAGCCTGGTGGGCTACCGTCTATGGGGTCGCACAGAGTCGGACACGACTGAAGCGACTTAGCAGCAGCATACTTTGGAGTAGAATTGTGAGAAATACTACTGAATCTTCTTCCTAAATGCTGTCCTAACTTACATTACCACTAACAGTGTATTAGTGTGCCTATTCCTTAGATTTTTGCCTATAATGTATATTGTTAATATTTAAAAGTTTCACAAAAGTGGTAAGTGGAAAATGAGATATTATGTTTCAATGTTTTTTTAATCTGATTATCAAGTCTGAGCAAAACTATCATGATTAGTTAGCTATTTGTGTTTTTTCTTCTACAAATTGCCTTTCAATAAGGAATTGTCAGCATCTGTGGCTCAGATGGTAAAGAATTTGCCTTCAATGCAGGAGACCTGGTTGGGGAAGATCCCTGGGAGGAGGGAATGGGAACCCACTCCAGTTGTCCTTGCTTGGAGAATCACCATGGACAGAGGAGACTGGTGGGCCCCATAGGGTTGCCAAGAGTCAGACATGACTGAACAACTAACAGCTAGGGTGGAGGGAACCTTCTCAGATTTCTATATAAAAATCCTCGGAAGCCCATACCCAAATTGTAAGAAGACTGAATGCTAATATGATTAACTTTTAGCTTTACCTGTTAATTTCTCAATACTGAACTTGTCTGTTAATATCCAAGTTTGCTTATTAAAGTCACACTTTTTCTTTGGCCTTGCTCTTTGGGAGGGCACTTTTGTATATTCACATTCAAATTTAAAGAATTCTTCTGTGGTCTAGGTTCTTATTTGTAGTAGAAGACAGTACTCCATAATCACAAGCTATCCTAAATTGTAACCTATCTCTGGCACAGAATAGCCCTAACACAAATACTATAAGTAAGACCTTTTGCTTCTCCTGTTATTCCCTACACATTTTGGGAAAGGAGCCAGCCTCGCCTCCTTTCGCTGCTCCTTGGTGCACCTTGTATGCAGCCTCACCTGCTGAGCATCTTCACCTGGGATCTCTACTGTTTCAGGGCTGTTCAGCATTCATACTCCAGGCCTACATTCTCCCAGAGGGATTGTGTAGGTTCTGAAAAAGTGACTTCATAGAAGGAAATTGGAGGGAATCTTAAACCTAAATCTTGAATAGGACTTTTTTTTTTTTTTTCCTGTGTCCAATGGGGAAAAATAAAATTTAACCTTTTAATTCAGGGCTTGCCTAAGGCCTTAGTCTTGTGTTTCTCATGACTCATTATCTCCTTATCCTCAGTGAGAAATGTATGTTCTCCAGCCAAGAGGCAGCCTCGCATAGGAGGGAGGGACATGGACTGTAGGCCAGATGTCTGAGTTGGAATACCACTTTCATCACTTATTAGCCTCCAATATGGCACATACTATCACTTGGCTGGTATTCACACCTTTCCAAAATGAAGAAAAGCTGATTTGTATGACCAGTGGAAGGAATATGGCCAAAGGGATATTGTGCCATCTGAGGCTACCTTAGGGCCTTGCAACTTCTGCCTGCCTTTTTGAGTTGTTTCCTTTGGCGGAGGTCAGTGGGATGACACAAGAACACTCACACATACCGAGGAGAGATCTACATGGGGAGGAACTGACATCTCTTTCTCTAGGAGCCAGCACCAACTTGTAAGGCATGAAAGTAAATCACTTTGAAAGTGGAACCTGATGTCCTTTTTTAAATGTTCAGATGACCAAAGCTCCAGGTGGTATCTGACATCTTATGAAAGACCTTAAATCAGAATCACTCAAACTGTCCTTGAACACTATAACCACAGAAACAAGGAAATATATAAATTATTACTGTTTTCAGTCATTAGATTTCAGGTGATTTGTTATGCAACATTAGGTAACCATAATAAACTGTGACCCTGGGCAGTGTCCACATGTATAAGACGATAATAATAGTACCTACTTTATGGGATTGTTGAGAGGGTTAAAGTATTAGACATAAATCAAACATATACATTAGTATCTAGCACAAAGGAACTGCTATCCAAGTATTTGTTAAATATTAACCATTTTCAGTGTGTCAGTCTGCGGTGTATCCACCACTTATAGGAAATTGGATTCTCGGGTTCCCCAGGATCTCAGTTGCTCTCCCATCATTGTTGGTCAGGACACTATAGCCTGACCCAAGAGTTTGCATTATGTGGACTAGAAGAGGACTCCTGTTTTTGAGGAAAAGTTATTTGTCCCTCAGAATGTGCTGTGCTTAGTCACCCAGTCGAGTCCGACTCTGCAAACCCCATGGCTGGTAAATTCCCGTTTCCCTAAAGGTACTTTATCCACAATGGATTCCAGTTCTTTGCATGATCCTATGGTTCTTATTTTCTATGTTTCCCTCATTCAAGTGCCTTCTCTATAGAAGAGCTTCCTGTTCCCAATTCTCACCCTCGAAAGGTGCTTCCTGAGCTTTCCGGTTTTAAATGTAGGAAAGCAAAAATGAGAAGCCCTTAACCAAAATGAGACTATTACAGAGACGATGTGTTTTTTCCTGTTCTCAGTATGTTTCCCTTTCAGAGGTAGATATTGGGCACTGGTATACTTGTCAGAAGTCAGGACTTCAAAGGTCATTTAGCCCAATCTCTTACTTTAGAGATGAAGCTCTTAAGTGATCTGTCCTGGACGGTGGCTTGTTAATCACCCAAGCTGCAATAGAAGCAGTCCCTTGAGTCTGGCTTTCTTTGCCACACTCTTAACCATTTTATGACTATTCAGTGAATAGACAAGAAGAGTTTCCACCAAAGATTGCACCTTGAGTATCTCTGCCATTCATAGCATTTGTGTTTATTCCATCCACAGCTTCGGAAATAGGCAAAGGGATGGCATCTCTACCTTTTTTGTTTCCCAGCTGGATTGTAACGTCATCAGATGCTTTCCAATTTCATGCCCAGAATGTTTTGAAATCTTTGAAAGCCAGAAAATCTTTGTTGCTAATTTTCTTCTGGAACAGTACTCTGTGGTTGTAGAATGTTCCTTGGGCTTGAAACACTGCTTTATTTGGAGACTTTTCCCCTTTCATTTGTGAACACTAATTAGAAAGGTGATTTATTCACATGACCCTGAAAGTTCCAGATGTTCTGTCTGCCAACTTAAGGGTAGACTCTAAAAGTGGCTAATTAGCAGATCCTCTATCCGGTGGCTACACTTGATGTGTAAAAAAGATCAGACATAGTTACTAGGCTCCGAATGGGGTTTTCACATTGCTGAGGGGACTCTCTAGTCAATCCTAAGGGAAATCAGTCCTGAATATTAATTGAAAGGACTGATGCTGAAACTGAAACTCCAATACCTTGGCCACCTGATGTGAGGAACTGGCTCATTGGAAAAGACCCTGATGCTGGGAAAGATTGAAGTGGGAGGAGAAGGGGATGACAGAGGATGAGATGGTTGGATGGCATCACCAACTCAATGGACACGAGTCTGAGCAAATGCCGGGAGTTGGTGATAGACAGGGAAGCCTGGCATGCTGCAATCCATGGGGTCACAAAAAGTTGGACACGACTGAGTGACTGAACTGAACTAGGGAACTCTAAGGAAACACCTTGCCAAGTAAACTAGTAGGAATTGTTTTTGCTGGAAATCATTGTCTGTATCTTGTCTCAAAATGTCTAACCAAAGAAAAAAGTTGGGATTTATAATATTAGGGGTGGTGGTGGTATACAGAGCATTTAGATGTCCCTTAACAATCAGAGCTGCAAACACAGAAGAGATGCCTAGGTGTAGGGCTTCCTTGGTAGCTCAGCTGGTAAAGAATCCACCTGAAATGTCGGAGATCCTGGTTCAATTCCTGGGTTGGGAAGATCCTCTGGGGAAGGGATAGGCTACCCACTCCAGTATTCTTGGGCTTTCCTGGTGGCTCACACTGTCAAGAATCTGCCTGCAATGCAGGAGGCCTGGGTTCAGGCCCTGGGTTGGGAAGATCCCCTGGAGGAGGGCATGGCAACCCACTCCACTATTCTTGCCTGGAGAATCCCCATGGACAGAGGAACCTGGCGGGCTATAGTCCATGGGGGCACAGAGAGTTGGACACTACTGAGCGACTAAGCACAGGAAAGCAGTAAATGTAAAAACAATGAAACACATTAGCAACAGAAGCACCAGCTCTGCATCTCCTTTGTGGCATTATTATTTAATGTTCAAAAGTCTTTGATAAGATTAAAATAATCTTTTTAGGATACTGCCACATTTAAAGAACCACAAAAGGAAGCTGAATGAGCTGAGAGAAATACACAAGTGGATCAGCAAGCTGACAGCTGCTGCATTGAAATCAGTATTGTAATATGTCAGTTTTCAGCTCTTCACATATAATCTAGACACAGACATAGCTTTTCGTCTGCCTCGTTACGATTTCCCTCTGTCTGGTGCGGTTTGGGTCACATCTGTGGGCTGCATTCTCATCTTCATGAGATCTGCATAAAAACAATGAAACACATTAGCAACAGAAGCACCAGCTCTGCATCTCCTTTGTGGCATTATTATTTAATGTTCAAAAGTCTTTGATAAGATTAAAATAATCTTTTTAGGATACTGCCACATTTAAAGAACCACAAAAGGAAGCTGAATGAGCTGAGAGAAATACACAAGTGGATCAGCAAGCTGACAGCTGCTGCATTGAAATCAGTATTGTAATATGTCAGTTTTCAGCTCTTCACATATAATCTAGACACAGACATAGCTTTTCGTCTGCCTCGTTACGATTTCCCTCTGTCTGGTGCGGTTTGGGTCACATCTGTGGGCTGCATTCTCATCTTCATGAGATCTGCATTGACTGGTAGTTTAAACCCCATATTTATCTATGTCTGCGGTTCTTATTTTCCTCCCAGGGAAGTCTCCGGAGAAGCGCAGGATCCCCTGATGTGAGTGTCCTGATTTTACTAATCCACAGTTGGTACCCACATTCAGGCAGTTCTCTATGTTTCATGCTAGGATATTGTGCGCATTCATTATGTATACTTTTTAACACTTATTAACTCAGGAAAAAATAATTTGACTAAATAAAAACTTAAACCCACTTCCTGAATGTCCCAGACTAATTTGAAACAGAATTGCTCACATTAAACAAAACAAGCTCTCTGTTTGTTTGATATTTGCATGTTTTCCATTCACAGATTGCTATGTCTCTCATGATGAAAGACTAAGAAACACTGCTTCAGTCCTCAGAACTCAGCTGGCATCTAGATAGGGGTTTAAACTGTAGCATGCCTGCCTATGTTCAAGCCTAGGAAATCCTTTTGCATTTCATCCATTGCTAATGTTTTATGTAGACTCATTGAATCTAACCCTTGATTTCTTTTGTAGACATATGTAATTTGAAGGATTGCAACATTTTGCAAATGTTGGACCATATTTTTATTTCATAGGTCTTATTTGTCTGTCGACCAAGTTTTGATTACTTCCATATTGCTTTTAATTGCCTTAATATCCCCAAAGACTTGCTTATTTTGTGCATCCCTTTATCTTTGCTTCTTTTATCTCTTGCTGTGAGAGTACAAAATTGCTGACATATTCAATGTATTTGAATCCTGAGTGTTGCACAAGAGTTCTCAAATCTGTTTTAATTTTTCAATACTCAGCTGAAGACCATTATCCATTCTGTTCAGTTAATCTGTTTTTAATCATATCTGTAAAAGTTAAATTTGTACGTGAGAGAAATGGTGCATAAAGTAAAACCAGATCAAGTGTATTTCAGCATTTGTAAAGTTAAATTTTTACTTTGTTCTACCTATAAGTGTTTTTGTACTAAGTTGAATAGACTTAACTTCCAACAGAATTTCTCTACAAAGACCTTATGGTATTCTACTGTAAAAACTGCTTTTCCATGTATAAAATATTTGTCAATCATTCCCAACCCCCTTGCTATCACAATGAGAACTGATGAATGTAAGTGTGCTTTCAATTCTTTTTCATAATGTAGCAGCTAAGATACATTCAGCTGCATATATCTCATAATTGCATTAATAGCAACACAGACCACTATAAAGACAGTTGTTTGCTTAACGCAAATTCCAGAGGACCCAAGATCCCTTTATGCTATTGTTCCTGCATGCTTGGCTATCTGTGTTGCTCCTGTATAGTCCGAGCTCCAGGTACATACCCTCACATTACAGTGACTAAGCAGGAAGGGAAGAGACAGCAACAGAAAGACCCTTCCTGCTGCATGGCCACTGCCTTTCTTCAGGGGAATCTTTCTTGGAAGCCCTAAGATGGTCTCCCTCTCAGGTCTTATCTGGTCTAGAAGTGGGCCACATAGTCATCCTCAGACCAATTATTAGCAAAAGGGCAAGAGCTCATCATGACTGACTTAGGCCAATCATGATTATGTTGGGCTTCTGAGTATCACTGCTTGACCAAAGAGTTCTGTTAAAAAGGAACAATGAACAGATGGTGGGTCAGAAGAAGGGATAGCCATCTGCCACACTAGTAACTCTGTTCAAGGACTTTCCTGGCTGTCCGGGAGTTAAGATTTCACCTTCCAATGCAGGGGGGTGTATGTTTGATTCCTGGTCAAGGTCACAGAGCTAAAATCCCACAAGCCTGGAGGCCAAAAACCAAAACATAAAACAGAAGCAATATTGTAACAAATTCAATAAGGACTTTAAAAATAGTCCACATCAAAAACAATTTTTGTAAAAAAGGTTTAAATCCTATTTACAGAGGAGATAAATCCTCTCTTAGGGTATTTAGACCCCAAGAAGTTTGCTAAAATGTTCTCAAGTGTTTTTCATACATCATTTCCTGTGTTTTAAAATAGTACATTTTATTACATGATTTTCCCCCCTGAAAACAACTGACACTAAGAAATACACCATTCTACATATGTAAAAGAGAAAACAGCAGAAGTCTAGAAGTGGAGAGAACAATTAAAGAAAGAAGGAAAAGGAGAAAGACTAAATTGGAATGTATTTTGACTTGCAAAATATCTTCTCTTGTGTAACAAGTATACTACTTCATGTTTTGGCCTACCGATCTTGAATTATTTCCTCAGAATAAAATTCTGGAGCACAAAAGGTGAAGGGTTACAGTCAGAAGAGCATAATTCTGCTGCAAAATCGACCAGTTATCTAAATGAATAAATACCAAAATGTAGAAAGTGAGTGTGTTCAGACATTAATCTTCCCAGTTCTCTTCTTGTTCATGGGAGTTTGGTCCTCTGCTTGTTCTGAATTAAAACAAAAGTAAGTAGAGAAAGCTAATGTAGGGTGGAAACACTTATTCTTAGTGGAGCCTCTGGGTTGACAGTTAAATTCCCTTAGCTGCTTATGCAAGACTGGGAAAATGGTTACACAGGGTATTCTCTAGTTTTATTTTGAAATTTAAAGGTAGCTTAACCATTTGTATTAGAGTTCTCAAGTGGGCTTCCCTCATAGCTCAGTTGGTAAAGAGTCCGCCTGCAATGCAGGAGACCTGGTTCGATTCCTGGGTCAGGAATATCTGCAGGAGAAGGGATAGGCTACCCATTCCAGTATTCTTGGACTTCTCTTGTGATCCAGCTGGTAAAGAATCTGCCTGCAATGTGGGAGACCTGGGTTTGATCCCTGGGTTGGGAACATCCTCTGGAGAAGGGAATGGCTACCCACTCCAGTATTCTGGCCTGGAGAATTTCATGGACTGTATAGTCCATAGGGTTGCAAAGAGTCAGACATGACTGAATGACTTGCACTGAGTACAAGTGAGAAAATTTCATTTCAAACTAATTTGAGCAAAACACAAGACTTGGGGGAAGAGTACTGGAGTAGCAGAGACTCAACGGGAAAACTCAATAGCCAAGACTTGGGGAGGGTGGCAGTGACCTAAGTCAGGGACTAGAATGCTCTGGGACTCTCCTGTTTCTGTTTCTTCCTGAGTTTTAGCTTTTTTTTAAGCTCCACTATTCTCCACATAGTGGGGGCCAGGGCCCTGGGCAGCCTCTGAATTACATCCTTATGTGCATGCTAAGTTGCTTCAATTGTGTCTGACTCTTTGTAACCCCATGGACTATAGCCTGGCAGGCTCCTCTGTCCATGGGATCCTCCAGGCAAGAATACTGGAGTGGGTTGCCTTTCTCCAGGGAATCTTCCCGACCCAGGAATCAAACCCAGGTCTCCCACATTGCAGGCAGATTCTTTACTGTCTGAGCCATTAGTGAAGCCCCCTCTGCCACACAGTTTCCCCTGTTGTTACTGTCTTGCATTTCTGTGGTACATTTGTTGCAAACAATGAACCAATGTTTACATATGATTATTAACTAAAGTTCATGGTGTGCATTAGCATCCACTCTCTGTGTTGTACATTCTATGAGATCCATCATTACAGTACCACATAGAATATGCTCACCAGTGTAAAAATGACCTGTGTCCCACCTATTCACCCTCATCTCTTGCAACCATTCATCTTTTTACCAGTCCTGCCAACACCTTAGTTATAGAGCAGTGAAACTCATTTCAGACTCTAAGATATACATTCCTGTCATTCTAAGCCACCTCCCGGCAGGGAGGAGGAGAGCAGGACAGAAGCTGGGACTCTCGGTGGCTCCCTGGCCATGGTGGCGTGGACGGCAAGTACGTTCCTTGGAAATGAATTACATCCTTACATAAATGTAATCAGAGAGGAAAGGATTCTTCTTCTCCGGGAAGAGCTTGGAAAACGCTGAGAAAGGACTCTGGTGTTTGGCTTTGGTGACATGGCATGTCTAGAAGTGCCACTATCACCTCCAGTGTGGGGGTGACAGGGTGAGAAAAGAGAGTGAGAGAAGCTGTATGGTTGGCCCATCTCAGATTACGCTCCACTACCGTGGTTAGTATTGTGCCACACACTCCCAATCACTCTCCCCCACCCCACTAGAAGCAATGCTTTGAAGAAATATCTCCAGAAGAAGGGCAGTTGCTCTCAGTGGACCTAATGGTAAATGTTCACTTTAACACACATCCGTAACACAGGTTCACCCTTACTATTTCTGATTTAGCAGCATGGATGGGGATCCATTATGGCAGATGAATAAATGATGCTCCTCTGGAACTTTGAGCTGAGCTAGTGTGGGCTCTGCACAAGTTTCAAAAGACTGCATTGTATGTGAGATCCAAACCCAGCTTTCAGAACCAGCTTAAGAACTCTTCTTGTACTCTTAGGTTCTAAATGACTGTACTGAAACTGCTTTCCCTATTAAATGCCTCTTAAATGCCACCCTACTCCAACAGCATTTCCCCAGCTCACTCTTATCAGCCTCTCTCAGCATCGAATCTTCATTTATTCATTAACTTATTCAATCATTCAGCTGTATTATTTGATGAATCTTAGAGTTGCTAAAAAAGATAGGGTCTCACTTCTCAGATACTTCTTTGTGAGAACAGGAAATAGAGAAGTAAACTAGAGAATGGATAATTTATTTGCCACTTGCAGTAACTGCTCTGGGATAATAAACAGAATATTGTAAAAGAGAGTGTTTACAAAAGAGCTACCTAAATAGGGTTTTTTGTCCATAATTCTGCTTAAAAACAAAAACAAAAAAACCCAAAAACTCTCTCCCTGTGAAGAGCTTTGGTGCTAACCTCTCTTCTGGTCTAAGTTCTTTCTCTGGATTTGCTCTCTCCTCCCTCTTTTTGTGACACAGGCATTCCCTGAGATCAAATAACTAAGTAGATGACTTTAATTCTCCCAGTTCCCCCTTCTTTACCATGAGAGTACTTCCTCACTCATCCTCTGCCTCTTGTTATTTCTCTTGCTATGCATGGGAATTAAACCTCCTCCCCAAGAGAGAAATTCCTAAAAGAAAGCAAAGCTCTTTGCTGGCAAGGTAGCTGGTTACTGAGAAGGAGGATAGTTTCTGGAGAGGTATTCCTTACAATTTTCCTGTTGCCAAAGCAACAACTTAGTCCAAGTTCTCTGAACAAGACATACAACATTAGGGTGAGATAGTCCTTATTTTTCCATTTGTGTCCATTTCCCATTTTTCTATCTGCATTATTTATTTTCAGTTATCAATATACTATTGTTGTTTAGTTGCTAAGTTGTGTCTGACTCTTGTGACCCCATGGACTGTGGCTTGCCAGGCTCCTCTGTCCATGGCATTTCCCAAGCAAGAATACTGGAGTCGGTTGCCATTTCCTTCTCCATGGGATCTTCCTGACACAGGGATTGAACCTGGGTCTTTTGCATTGCAGATTCTTTACCGTTAAGCCACTTGGTAGCTGAGTGGTAAAGAATCTGCCAGTAATGCAGGAGCCTTGGGAAACATGGGTTCAATCCCTGTGTCAGGAAGATCCCCTGGAAAATGGCTTGGGAACCCACTCTAGTATTTTTCCCTGGAAAATCCCATAGGCCGAGGAGCTTAGTGGGCTACAGTTTAAAGGGTCACAAAGAGTCAGACACAACTGAAGTGACTTAGCATGCATGCACCAGGGCAGCCCAAACATATGGTTACACTTTATATAAATAAACACTGTCATCGAATTTCCTCAATATGTAACCACAGGTAAGTAATGGAGCAAAAAATAAAACTAAGTGCTGTTTGGATTTTAGACAATTTTCTCCCATCAGTGGACATTTCAAAACACTTTCTGTAACCTTCCTTATCCTCCTATGCAGATGAATGCCAGGTTGTGTCTGTTTGTAAGGCAACCAGAATCCAGGATACATGCCAAGCTCCTCATGTCTCAACTTCCAAGTTTTCTCTTGGAATGAATTGGTACTCACATCATTTCCAAGCTGGTCCTCTGTTTTGAAGTGATGGAAATCTGTCACCAAAATCATGGTGGGGTTTGCTGAATTCAGACTGTGCTGACATAGTTATGGGGCTGAAAGGAGTTTATGGCTAGGCAAAATGACATTTGATTCAAAATACTCTGGTAATGTTTATAAGGCATATAAACAAACTATTGTAAAATAAACTTTTATAGTATTTTAAAAATCAAGGACAATTACTCGGTAATAAAATATGTCTTCCAAGATAATTGTTTGGAAAATTATGGTCCAACATTCCCCAAAGCAGATAATTAGATTCTTAGCCCTATAGCCACAATGTGATCAATCTTTCAGAGAGTAAGCCTTTATGAATTCTTCTCTCTTTCTTTCTGAGAATACTCTCTGACACTCTATTTTCTGGTCTTCCCTCTGTTGCCATAATATTTTTTAGCTAGCAGGTTCATTTTTTCCAATTGTTAGCTAATGGAGCTTCCTTTATTATGACACACTTCTCTAAAATCCCTAGCCTTGACTATTTCTTAGGTCTCTCTTATAAGATAGCCAGCTCATCAAACAGTGAAGAGAATTTATTGAATGTTTACTGTATGAACAGGAATAAATGAGGTAAAATGCAGAAACACTTATGGTCCAGCTGGGAGACAATACCGAAACAAATGAAAATAACGAAAGAACAAAGATGAAGCAAACAGAGACAATAAGTGACTACAAGATAGCTATCAAGGGATATTCAAGTGGATCAGGTTAATTAGGAGAGACATTCTGGAAGAGAGCACTCTAGAAGAGAGTGGAGGGTTGAAGGAAGGACTGAAGCAAGCCAAATGGGAATAGGGGAGGGTGCTCTCTCTATTGCTCTGCAGAGTGTTAGAGGTATACTGAGATTCACCTAAGTACTCTTGCTTCTAGAAGCCACCTTAAGAATCTTAGATTTGTTTCCTAGCCTCATATATGAATCAGAACCAGTGTCTCAAAGAGACACTTTGTGTGAACACTCCAGAAGTATCCTCAAGAATAAATCTTTATTGCTTCCCCATTATTTCAGAGTCAAGTCCAAATACCTTACCATGGAAATCATGAGTATTTGCAACCAGACTAAATGCTTCCTTAAGCGTGTGTCCTTACCTCACTGAACTTTTAGCAGTTTATAGAACATGCCAGGCAATCCCTTCTTGCCTTTGCCTATGCTGCAATCTTTACCATGAATCCTCCTCTCTCTGATCTCCGACAAGCAAAACTCATGCTTCTACTCCGAATGACTTTTCCTCTCTGAAAACAGCCCCCAAAGCATTCTTTCTTCTGTTTTCTGCAAAAGTACTAATTGGATTTCCTCTCAGACTTAGCACGGCACACTATCATTTGTGGGAGGACAAGTTTTATATCCCATCATATTGTGAACTCCTCAGAGCTGAGATTGTGTTCTCTTATATTTATAACCCCACTCTTAGTACCAGAAAGGGCAGGTAGTACATGTACACAGCATGCTTACCAAACTAGAACCAATAATCAGCTTTGTGTGGTGCCTGCATCCCTTTAAGACACCATTTGCCCTTTTACAGGTTCTTGACAATAAGAGAGAATTCATCTAAATGTGTACAGTGGTGCAGAAAATTTTAAAACTTCCCATGAACTTGGCATTATTGTTGGCCTCAAATTATTTGGATACCTCTTATACCGAATTTGCTTTAGCAATTTAAACAGAGTCCACAAATATATGTATTATGATAGTCATTTCAATTTAAAAAGTGAATGTATTTGATATTACAAAGTAAATAAGACCATATTGGAAAGTTGGCTATTGTGTGTATTTTTTCCTAGTTAAGTATCAATTTTACTGTTTTATTCCCCAACAAGTCATATAATCAATACCATTTTTTCATCCTTTTCCTTACCCTTTGGTATTTTATTTACATTTTAGGTTTACTTTCTAAAAGTCTTAAGTATAAATATGATTGATGAACCTATGGAAAGGGTTGGAATGTAAATAATGTTTATGTGCATGGGTGTATCTGTGTACATATTTAGGATTTACATAGACTATTGTCACCTAAATAGGAGGTTCCAGAGCTAAGTACTGTGAGTTCTGGGTTTAGTAATCCAGTGGTGAAAATAAAAACTGGACTTAAGCAATCAAAGGGGAAGCAAAAAATGCCATGAAAATAGTATAGGAAAAAAGTGATGTGTGATTTCTCTCATCCTGGGAAATAATGGTGGGAGTTGAAGGTTTGCATCTTTACTTGTATTGAGAAGTCAAGAGAAGGATATTTCAGATATAATTAAAAAGGAACCAAGATAGAGAAGTGGTTGAGCTTGGGATCTGTAAATCATTCATCTTGGCTGGGGCTCAGAGTACTCTGGATTACTCCTTAGCTAGGATGTCATTTGACTCATCACTTTAATTCATAAAACTGAAAATTAAATTGAGAAGAACAGTCATATATGCCTCATTTAAAAACCTACACTTCAGTTTTTCAATCCTTGTTTTGAATAACCCAGATGAAGTCAATATATAGAGTGTATGCCAAATGAAAGCTTGGCTTTAAGGTACACGTTTAACTATATAGACACATTTTCTCTGTCTGCTTCTTAAGAACACATTATTGATGCACCCAGATTATAAAGATGTTGTCCATAATGAGAAACATAGGGTGCAGAAAGGCTAGCAGATTGAAAAAGGGTTGATTCTCTCCCCTTCTGCCCCCTTGAATAATGAGAGTTGGGAGGGGTGAAGGAAAGGGAATCATTTTCTGTTTATCAATGGATTTGATGTAGCAGTAGGTACTGAAGCTCTGCTCAGTGTGCTCACAGCAGCTTAGATCTAGGGCAGGTGTGACAGGGAGCATAGGCATCCAAGATCAGGGAACAGGGACACAATAAATGGTAGCAGCAGGCTTGCCTCTAGGTAGATCGCAATGTTGGCAACATTAAGCATTGACAGCATTTCTTGCCCTCCTTCCACCTTTCCCCGATCACCATGGGTCAATGCTGAAGTCTCTTTTAGTAGGTATTTGTTTAAAAGTTGGTCTTCCAATAAGATCTAAGAGGCCACTGGACACTGAAATACGTGGGGCAAAATCTAATACAGCTGCAAGGAAAAACAGATGGATTCACTCTTGAAGACTGTAATACCTCTCTATCAGAAATGGATAGATATAGCAGGCAGAAAATCAGTTCAGAGTCAAATTCAAACACTGGTATAATTGATATCTATTGAGTACCTTATCATTCAACAGGAGATTATACAGTCTTCTCAAACTTTTGTGGTATAGTCACCAAGATAGACTGCATTCTGACCCATCTTAACAAGTTTAACAGAATAGAAATCACATAATGTCTGCTTCAGACCATAGTGCAATTAAACTAGAAATTAACAACTTTAAAAAGAAAACCCCAACATACAGAGATAAAGCAGTATATCGCTAAATAACACACAGATCTAGTTAAGAAATTTCCAGAGAAATTAAAAATATTTTGAAGTAAATGAAAGTGAAAGCACAATTTTTCAAAAATTTTGAGATGCAGCAAAAGTAGTAGTCAGAAGGAAATCTATAGTATTGTATTTATATTAGTAAAGAAGAAAGATCTAAAATCAATAATTTAAGTTTCTGTCTTAAGAAATCATAATAAGAGGCACAAGTTAAAACAAAGGAAGCAGGAAGAAAAAATATTAAGAATTTGAGCAGAAATCAATGGCATTACAAAGAAGAAATCACAGAGAAAATCAATGAAACCACAAACTGGCTCTTTGAAAAGATCAAAAAAATTGGTAAGTTTTTAGCTAGGTGAACTAAGAAATAAGAGAGGAAATACAAATTATTAATATTTGAAAATAAAGAGAAATATTATAAATGAAATCATCATTAATATTAAATCATAATTAATATTAAAATGAAATCATCATTATAAATTTCATGGACATTAAACAATAATAAATGTTATTCATATTCATATGTTATTCAAAATTATTCAAAATTGAAAAATTTTATGCCCACATATTTGATAACCTAGATGAAATGGATCAATACTTTGAAAGACACAATCTGCCAAAACTCATGTAAGAAGAAACATACAACCTGTAGGCCTATATCTATTAATTAAATTAATTTATAATAAATAACTTTCTAAAATAGAAAGCAACAGGCCAGGATGAGATTACTGGTGAATTCTACCAAATATTTAAGGAAGAAATTATATCAATTCTATACAATCTCTTCCAGAAGATAGCAGAAGGAATAATCCCTACCTCATCCTATGAGTTAGCATTATCCTAATAACAAAGTTAGATGAAAACATTACAAGAAAACTCTCTTATGAACACAGAAGCAAAAAATCCTTAACAAAATGTTAGCAAATCAAATTCAACAAGATGTAAAAAACATTTATATACCACAATGCAAGTTTTATCCTTGACATGTAAGGCTGATTCAAAACTCAAAAATCAACTGATGCAATCAATCACATCAACAGATTAATGAAAAATATGATTATCTCAGTAGGTGCAGAAAACACATTGAACAAAATCAAACACCTTTTCATGATAAAAACTCTTAAAAAACTAGGAAGAGAGGGCAACATTCTCATGTTAATCAAATATATTTACAAAACCCTACTTACTTAATGGTAAGAAACTTGAAGCTTCTCTGCTAAGATCTGGAATAAGATAAAGATGTCTCTCTCATTACTGCTTTTTAATATCACACTGGAAGACCTAACGTAATTAGACAAGAAAAAAGAAATAAAAGTTACATATACTGAGACAGAAGACATTAAACTATTTTTGTGTGCAGGTGACATAATCATCTTTGTAGAAAATCTGAAATAATGGACAAATTCTGGAACTAATACATGATTATAGCAAGGTTTCAGGGTTCAAGGTTAACATACAAAAGGCAATTGCTTCCCTATATGCAGCAGTGGAAAAACAAATCTTGACATTAAAAACAATACCATTTACATTACATCTCCCCAAATTAGATACTTAGGAGTGAATTTAACAAAATAAAACTCTGAAGAAAGATATAAAAGAAGAACTAAACAAGTGAGGAGATAGCTCATGTTCATGGATAGGAAGATTCAATATTGTCAAGATACAAGTTCTCCCCAATTTGATCTATAGATTCAATGCAACCTCAATCAAAATCTCAACTATCAATAACTCAAAACTCAGATATTTTGTAGGTGTAGACAAATTGATTATAAAGTTTATATGGAGAGGCAAAAGACTCAAAATAGTCAGCTCTTCATTGAAGGAGAAGGACAAAATCAGAGAATTGACACCATCTGACCTCAGAATTTAGTATAAAGCTACAGTATTCAAGATTATGTAGAAGTAGTAAAATAAAAGAGAAATAGAGTCGGACATGACTGAGTGACTGAAATGAACTGAACTGAACTGAGGACATAGTAAGGAACTCTGGAATAGGACCATATCAATATAGTCAACTGATCTTTGTTCAAGGAAAAAGGGCAGTACAATGGAGCTAAGACAATCTTTTAACATTTCAACAAATGGTGTTGGAAAAACTAGACATTCACATGGCAAGAAGTGGGGTGTGGGGATGAGTCTAGACATTGATTTTACTGTGTTGGCGAAAATTAGCCCAAAAATGGATCACAGTTCTAAATGTAAAACACAAAACTATAAATACTTAAAACTCAACAATATGGAAACAACTGATCATACTTAAAAATATACAAAATATCTGAAGAGACATCTTACCATCTTACATCATACAATTTCAATAAGCATTCACAAATATTTATAATATTACATGTCATTATGGAATTGTATATTAAAATAGCAATGCAAAACCATTACATACTTACCTGAATGGCCCAAATCTAAAACACACAGCTATAGATACATGAAGTAACATGCACAAAGGAGACTGGTGAATAGTCTATGGTGTATCCATACAATATAACACTGTCTAAGTCGCTTCAGTTGTGTCTCACTCTTTGTGACCTCATGGACTGTAGCCCACCAGGTACCAACTGCCCATGGGGTTCTCTGGGCAAGAATACTGGAGTGGGTTGCCATTTCCTTCTCCAACATAACACTATGTAGTCATGAAACCAACAAACAAAACCAAAAACATTTCTTATGCTACTAATTGGTTTAGAGGATACATAAATAAGTTTAAGAAATAAGATACAAAAGGATATATTGTGTGATGAATTATTTTTACAAAAAGAAATATATAAAGATAAAACAGAAGCAAATAATGTTTATCTAAGGGTGACTGGGGATACAGTGATGCCACAGGAAATTTATTTGAGAATACATTTTTCATATTGTCTTCTGAATAACATAAAATTTTACATATTCAAAAATTAAAATTGATGAAAAGAAAATTGATGAAAATTCAAACCCTTTAATTGATTATAATCCATAAAAAATTGGCTTGATGATATCAAATTATTATGTAACTACACATAAAGAATGATACATGTAAGTAACTTTTATGTACAAAACTACACATCCTTCATGAAATCAGCAGTTTCAGGTAAGAATAGTGTCAAGAAATATTTTCTGTAAAGGGCAGATAGCAGATGTTTCATGCTTTGTGGGTCATAAAAGCTCTCTGGTATTCTTTTTTTGTTATTTGATTTTACAACTTTTCAAAATGTGAAAATCCTTCTTAGACTGAGCTACAATAACAAATTTTGCAGGAGAGTCCTGTGAATCATATTTTGATTGCCACTGTTCTGCTGCTGCTGCTGCGTCACTTCAGTTGTGTCTGACTCTGTGCAACCCCATAGATGGCAGCCCACCAGGCTCCCGCATCCCTGGGATTCTCTGGGGAAGAACATTGGAGTGGGTTGCCATTTCCTTCTCCAATGCATGAAAGTGAAAAGAGAAAGTGAAGTCGCTCAGTCATGTCCAACTCCTAGCAACCCTATGGACTGCAGCCCACCAGGCTCCTCCATCTATGGGATTTTCCAGGCAAGATACTGCAGTGGGTTGCCATTGCCTTCTCTGGCCACTGTTCTGGATTTAAAGAAAATAAAGAAACATAACAGTCAAATGCAATTTATGAATCTTGATTGGATCCTAGAATGAAAAACAACCCTGCTCTAAAAGTTATTTTGGGAATAACAGGATAAATGTAAATGTTACACAGTATTAAGATTCTTTTGAATTACGATTGCTTTTTTCATTAGGCATAACCACAGTGTTGTGGTTATACAAGAAGTTTTTATTTTTAGGTGATATTCACCAAAATATTATGAAGTGAAGGGTCATGTTAACTGCAACTTGTTTTTAAATGTTTTAGGAAAAGTAAATGGAAATAAAAGATACCAGGAGTCTATGTGTACATGTTAAGTTGCTTCAGTTGTATCTGACTCTTTGCACCCCATGGACTGTAACCTACCAGGCTCCTCTGTCCATGGAATTCTCCAGGACTGGAGTCAGTTGCCATATCCTCCTCCAGGGGATCTTTCCAACACAGGAATCAAACCCTTGTCTTTTATGTCTCTTGCACTGGCAGACAGTTCTTTACCACGAGTGCTACCAGGGAAATCTCACCAGGAGTCAATCAGTTCAGTTCAGTTGCTCAGTCGTGTCCGACTCTTCGTGACCCCATGAATCGCAGCACACCAGGCCTCCTTGTTCATCAGCAACTCCCGGAGTTCACCCAGACTCACGTCCATTGAGTCGGTGATGCCATCCAGCCATCTCATCCTCAGTCGTCCCCTTCTCCTCCTGCCCCCAATCCCTCCCAGCATCAGAGTCTTTTCCAGTGAGTCAACTCTTTGCATGAGGTGGTCAAAGTACTGGAGCTTCAGCTTTAGCATCATTCCTTCCAAAGAAATCCAAGGGCTGATCTCCTTCAGAATGGAATGGTTGGATCTCCTTGCAGTCCAAGGGACTCTCAAGAGTCTTCTACAACACCACAGTTCAAAAGCATCAATTCTTCGGCACTCAGCCTTCTTCACAGTCCAACTCTCACATCCATACATGACCACAGGAAAAACCATAGCCTTGACTAGATGGACCTTAGTCAGCAAAGTAATGTCTCTGCTTTTGAATACACTATCTAGGTTGGTCATAACTTTTCTTCCAAGGAGTAAGCATCTTTTAATTCCATGGCTGCAATCACCATCTGCACTGATTTTGGAGCCCAGAAAAATAAAGTCTGACACCGTTTCTCCATCTATTTCCCATGAAGTGATGGTACCAGATGCCATGATCTTCGTTTTCTGAATGTTGAGCTTTAAGACAACTTTTTCACTCTCCACTTTCACTTTCATCAAGAGCCTTTTTAGTTCCTCTTCACTTTCTGCCATAGGGTGGTGCCATCTGCGTACCTGAGGTTAGTGATATTTCTCCCAGCAATCTTGATTCCAGCTTGTGTTTCTTCCAGTCCAGCATTTCTCATGATGTACTCTGCATATAAGTTAAATAAGCAGGGTGACAATATACAGCCTTGACGTACTCCTTTTCCTATTTGGAACCAGTCTGTTGTTCCATGTCCAGTTCTAACTGTTGCTTCCTGACCTGCATACAGATTTCTCAAGAGGCAGGTCAAGTGGTCTGGTATTCCCATCTCTTTCAGAATTTTCCACAGTTTACTGTGATCCACACAGTCAAAGGCTTTGGCATAGTCAATAAAGCAGAAATAGATGTTTTTCTGGAACTCTCTTGCTTTTTCCATGATCCAGCGGATGTTGGCAATTTGATCTCTGGTTCCTCTGCCTTTTCTAAAACCAGCTTGAACATCAGGGAGTTCACGGTTCACGTATTGCTGAAGTCTGGCTTGGAGAATTTTGAGCATATGAGATGAGTGCAATTGTGTGGTAGTTTGAGCATTCTTTGGCATTGCCTTTCTTTGGAATTGGAATGAAAACTGACCTTTTCCAGTCCTGTGGCCACTGCTGAGTTTTCCAGATTTGCTGGCATATTGAGTGCAGCACTTTCACAGCATCATCTTTCAGGATTTGAAACAGCTCAACTGGATGCCATCACCTCCACTAGCTTTGTTCGTAGTGATGCTTTCTAAGGCCCACTCGACTTCACATTCCAAGATGTCTGGCTCTAGATTAGTCATCACATCATCATGATTATCTGGGTCGTGAAGATCTTTTTTGTACAGTTTCTCTGTGTATTCTTGCCACCTCTTCTTAATATCTTCTGCTTCTGTTAGGTCCAGACCATTTCTGTCCTTTATCAAGCCCATCTTTGCATGAAATGTTCCCTTCGTATCTCTAATTTTCTTGAAGAGATCTCTAGTCTTTCCCATTCTGCTGTTTTCCTCTATTTCTTTGCATTGATCGCTGAAGAAGCTCAATAAATGTCCTTAAATGATTGAATAGATGTACCTCTAATTTACTCAGTCTTTTGCAAAAATTCTGGAGAAATGAAAGATCATGAGAATCAGTCACCGGATTCTAGGTAAGTATGGATGATATCAAGCCTCTAAAACTCAGTTTAAATTCATTACTTTTTAAAGATTTGTGTCATATGTTAATAATAAGATAACAAGAGTCATCATGAAAATTATTTTTCTTGAGTTTCAAATCAGAATTTTGAATCTATAAACATGGAAACTCTTACTCAAACATGTTCATTTTTGCAGATAAAGAAACCACTGCCCAGAAAGTCTTTGCCCTGTGTCTGAATGCATCAAATAGGCAGTGTAAAAGATCAGAAACTATAATGCCTAGTACCTGTGTCTTTCCACTGTTTCAAAGCTGTTTACTATAGCTCAAAGTTACATATTTGATAAAGCCCTCATTTACCTTAATTCATCAGATTAGCTTTCTGATAAATTCCTTCAAACATAGCAAAATGTTTAGTAGCTTTCTATTTGTGATAACCATTGTGTGGATAAAGACAAAATGAATAAGTTGAACAAATCGGAGAAGGCAATGGTACCCTACTCCAGTACTCTTGCCTGGAAAATCCCATGGATGGAGGCGCCTGGAAGGCTGCAGTCCATGGGGTCGCTGAGGGTCAGAAACAACTGAGCAACTTCACTTTCACTTTTCACTTTCATGCATTGGAGAAGGAAATGGCAACCCACTCCAGTGTTCTTGCCTGGAGAATCCCAGGGATGGGGGAGCATGGTGGGTTGGCGTCTATGGGGTCGCACGGAGTTGGACACGACTGAAGTGACTTAGCAGTAGTTGCAACACGATAAATTCACGTTACATGTGCAAACAATTTGATAAATCTGTTCCTAAAAATTCAGCCCCTTGCCTCTCACCTAAACACAGCAAAACAAACTTATTTAACATTATAAAGTGAGACAAAAAGACCTTGATTTTTTTATTTGTGATTCATATTGTAAAGCATAGGAGATATTCCAAAAGAAGTCTATTTTCAAAATTCTCAATATCTTGTAGAGGCTCCTCTCTGAATCAGAACACTTTTCCTTCTCTAGTCCCAGAGAAAGTGAAATTTGATGTCATCCAATGGATGACTAAATATACCACACTCAAAGGTAAGGGGAGAAAGGCGAGATTGTGGAAGGGGAAGGAACTAAAGGACTTTAAGGTATAGGGAATCCATGGTGGAAAGACACTCATCAGAGACTAAGTGAAGTAGAGGATTTTTTCTCCCCCTAGGACAGCTAGAGGGATGGTTTCACGGTTGGCTTTGAGAGAAGTGAAGAATCAGGTGCACTGAAGATCCACTTACATTTTATGGAAACAAATTCCCTTCAATTTTATATTCAAAATTACTTCTTCAGTTGAAGAAAAGGAATTGCAGGGATTCGTGCATTGATAGTATGTTTAAATCTCTAGTAGCTGGAATTATTAAAGTTCCAATTAGCTTATATTGGAGTTTGACATTCAAGGACACCTCTATTAAAAAGAGACTGCTATGTAGTCTGCTCTGCAGATAGCTTTGATGTCTCTACCAAAGGATATCTTTTCAACGTAAAAAGAAAAGAGCAGTGGCTGTCCGTGTTGCCTTCGGTGTGAGAATGTGCTGGAATATTTTATTGTTGGGTTGGCATTGAAGTCTGCTGTGAAATGATTTTTATGAATGCCATTTCCTAGGAGGCTCACAGAACTGAGAATTGCATGTCATGAGGCCATGATCTCAAAGAGCAGAAATCAAATAAATAAAAGTCTTGGGGAATTATGGTCTATGGAATATATTTTCTTCCCAAAATGAGTCCATCGTTCACTTTGATGTTGAGTTTAAATGGATCATATGAGAACAAAAAAAATACATCTATCTTTAAGTGGTAACAAAATTTCATTTAAGAATTTTCTCCGTAAAAATAGTATCTGAGGTCTAAAATTCTAGTATAAAAACAAGAAAATAGTTACATGGTAGAAGGACATGGTTTAATACATAGTTTTAAAGCTTTGGATTTAATGATGTTCATATTTAAGAAATGAGAAATAGCAATTTAGAGATTATTATCCCAAAAGGATAATGCTTGAGGGTTCCTTTCTAATAGCCTATTAAAGGGGATTCTCTTTAAGGAGAAGTAGTTTAACTGTAAGACAGAAAAGTCAAATATAGAAATTCTGGCAAATGTTCAATAGGTCAAGTTCAAGGAAGACTCATCATTATCTTCCAGATAATTTCAAGCAAGAGGCACATTTTAGAATACAATGAGAGAACAAGGATCAACAAAACTTCATATTCAAATGAGACACAGACACCCTTCAGACATTTATATTTGGACAGACTGTTAGTTTGATTCATTCAGTTGCTAACTACAATGAATTGGGCATTTTTGTCATATGGATTAAAATTTCAAATAATGGGGATAATTTGTAGTCATGAGCTGAGCCCAACTGATTGAAATCTAAAAGTAATACATACAGAATTTTTTAATTTCTAGTAAAAGGAAAAAAATAAGTTCCTGAGTAATTTTTTCCTATTGGAGTGATGTGAAAGTCAACTGAGATATTTGATGAGATAGTATCACAAATACCTATACCAATACTAGGAAAAATTAACCAGTGGTAAGCATAAATAAATATTCAATATACAGGCATAACATTTTGTTGTGCTTCAAAGATTCTGTGTCTTTGAAATTGAAGATTTGTGGCAATCCTGCATTGTCAGATGATGGCTACCATTTTGTTAAGCAACAGAGTATTTTTAAATTATAAAGTATGTACATTTTAAAAGATATAATGCTATTACAAACTTAGTAGACCACAGTATAGAGTAAGTATAACTTTTATAAGCACTAGGAAGCCAAAAGTTTGTGTGATACACTTTATTGTGATATTTCCTTTATTGCAATGGTATGAAACCAAACCTACAGAATCTCCACAGTGCTTTCAAAGGAAATCAAGCATTTAAAACAATCTGTGTGTAATTTTATATCCTATTGTATAGATATTCTAAAAATCTGCTGTTGAAAGCAACAGAGTATTTTTAAATTATAAAGTATGTACATTTTAAAAGATATAATGCTATTACAAACTTAGTAGACCACAGTATAGAGTAAGTATAACTTTTATAAGCACTAGGAAGCCAAAAGTTTGTGTGATACACTTTATTGTGATATTTCCTTTATTGCAATGGTATGAAACCAAACCTACAGAATCTCCACAGTGCTTTCAAAGGAAATCAAGCATTTAAAACAATCTGTGTGTAATTTTATATCCTATTGTATAGATATTCTAAAAATCTGCTGTTGAAATGAGGTGAATTAGTCACAAACACAAACATTGCAGGAGATAATGTTGAATCTCAAAATTCAAGTGAATGATAAATATTATGGTGAAGGTGAAGGTGAAGTTGCTCAGTCGTGTCCGACTCTTTGCAACCCCGTGGACTGTAACCTACTAGGCTTCTCCATCCATGGGATTCTCTAGGCAAGAATACTGGAGTGGATTGCCATTTCCTTCTCCAGAGGATCTTCCCGACCCAGGGATCGAACCCAGGTCTCCCGCATTGGAGGTAGACGCTTTAACCTCTGAGCCACCAGGGAAGCCAAATATTATGGTAGAGGTAATAAACAAAGACAATGCTGAAATATACAGGTTGATATAATCCTCTATGTCTCTTTAAAGAAATAATTCTTTAGAATAGATTCTAAACCCAGAATATGGGTCCCTTCTAGTTTGCAAGGCCAGGATTCTGGAGACGTGGTGTCCAGCCTAAGGACAAGAATAATGATTACTATAAGAATAATAATATGAAGGAATAATACAAAAATTTCTACTTTAGCTCTCTTTATTCCCATGACCAGTGGGGGGATATTTTTCTCCATTAAAAACAAGGCAAAGTAACTCCCCCCCAATTCACGTACCTAGTAGCTAATAGAACTCTAGGCCTACTCACTAGCCTTGAATACCATGCTGCATTGTAGTTCAAATTAGAGAAGACATAGTTCAGTTCGGTTCAGTTGCTCAGTGGTGTCCAACGCTTTGCGACCCCAAGAATCACAGCACGCCAGGCCTCCCCGTCCATCACCAACTCCGGAGTTCACTCAAACTCATGTTCATCAAGTCAGTGATGCCATCCAGCCATCTCATCCTTGGTCGTCCCCTTCTCCTCCTGCCCCCAATCCCTCCCAGCATCAGAGTCTTTTCCAGTGAGTCAACTCTTCACATGAGGTGGTCAAAGTACTGGAGCTTCAGCTTTAGCATCATTCCTTCCAAAGAAATCCCAGGGCTGATCTCCTTCAGAATGGACTGCTTGGATCTCCTTACAGTCCAAGGGACTCTCAAGAGTCTTCTACAACACCACAGTTCAAAAGCATCAATTCTTTGGCGCTCAGCCTTCTTCACAGTCCAACTCTCACATCCATACATGACCACAGGAAAAACCATAGCCTTGACTAGATGGACCTTAGTCAGCAAAGTAATGTCTCTGCTTTTGAATATACTATCTAGGTTGGTCATAACTTTTCTTCCAAGGAGTAAGCATCTTTTAATTCCATGGCTGCAATCACCATCTGCACTGATTTTGGAGCCCAGAAAAATAAAGTCTGACACTGTTTCCACTGTTTCCCCATCTATTTCCCATGAAGTGATGGGACCGGATGCCATGATCTTCGTTTTCTGAATGTTGAGCTTTAAGCCAACTTTTTCACTCTCCTCTTTCACTTTCATCAAGAGGCTTTTTAGCTCCTCTTCACTTTCTGCCATAAGGGTGGTGTCATCTGCATATCTGAGGTNCCACTGTTTCCCCATCTATTTCCCATGGAGTGATGGGACCGGATGCCATGATCTTCGTTTTCTGAATGTTGAGCTTTAAGCCAACTTTTTCACTCTCCTCTTTCACTTTCATCAAGAGGCTTTTTAGTTCCTCTTCACTCACTGCTGTATACCGGAAACTAATACAACACTGTAAATCAACTATGTGTCGATAAAGTAAAATGTCATAAAAAGAGACAAGGGAGCTTAAGGATTCTGCCCAGGGGAGAAGCAGGAGGTTTCCGTGTTCCCCTGGGGGCCTGAGGGGTGGGGCCCTGGGACTCTGGTGAAGAGGAAAGGCTTAGAGATGAGTAACAGTCTCCAAGGCAGTGATGGCCAAAGGACATGGCCCTGTCCCGTCTGCTTGTGGAAGCGGTTGTCTCCACTTCTCTGGCATAGTCGTCTCTTCAGCCATCTGCGTGGAGGTGGGGCCCACGGTGACGAAGAAGAGCCTGTGTTCAGGATGCTGCAGATCAGGGAGACCCGAGGGGCCGGGAGGGGAGGCGCCAACACGGCCGAGGCAGTGGACGCGAGCCGAGGGCAGGACTCCAGAGCTGAGTGCCGCGGGACTGGAGAGCTGTGCCCAGAGCCCATTCTGAGGGAGTTTCAGAAACACTGGGGACGGACTCGACTTTTCAGAATTCCATGGAAGTTCTTGTGGAGAGAAGGAAAAGCAGGCTCAGATGGACATGAGGACTCTTCACGGGTCCCTGGGCTCCCCTCCACTCACCTTCCAGTCCTTTCCCCAGAGGCATGCCCAGGAGCTCTGAATTTAAGGCAAATCTTGTCACCTTCTGCTTAAAATACCTGGATGGCTTCAGCTTGTGGGTGGGTAAAGTCACCTGCAGTGGCCTGCAAGGCCCTGGGTGATCTGCGCTCCCTCCTCCCCCAGCTTCATCGCATTCACGGGCCAAGCACCCTGGTCTCTCTGTTCTGTCATCCTTTCCACAGGAGCTGGTCTTTTGTTTTCACGACTGAATAGCTAACTTTCTGAGATTCTTCACGTGTCTGGTTCCTTCTCACTCTTCATGCCTAAGCTTAAATACATTGCAGAAAGCCCTTCCCTGAGCATTTTATCTCAAACAAGGGCCCTGCCTACTTATAGTGTCAATTACAGCATTATTTCTGTTTCCAGCATGGCTCCTACCATCATGCAGTTATTTTATCTGTACTTTTATTGTCTGAATGCCACAGACAATAAACTCCAAAGGGGCAAGGACTGTGTCTGGCTTGTTGTCCTATAAAGTTGAATGAACAAATATTTATTGAATAATTGAATGAGTATGTGCTTTTATTTGTATGAATAAATGAATGTTACTCAGTGTTCATAGAAACATTATGTAATGTGCTGTGCTTACTCAGTTGTGTCCAACTCTTTGCAACCACGTGGACTGTATCCCACCAGGCTCCTCTGCCCATGGAGACTCTCCAGGAAAGAATACTGGCATGGGTTGCCATGCCCTCCTCCAGGGGATCTTCCCAACCCAGGGATCGAACCCAGGTCTTCCACACTGCAGGCAGATTCTTCACCATCTGAGCCACCAGGGAAGCCCAAATATGAATTTGCTTACAAGTTTTACAACTTTGTATTATTTATATCTCTGAAATCAAGAAAACTGAGTTTAAACCAAGAGAACTCACTTTTGTACCTTATTATTAAGGACATGCACTCATCTCTCCTCCTGTGAAAACAACAAAATTGCAACTAGCTGAACAACCATTGACAAGAGGTTATTATCTGGGTCATGAAGATCTTTTTTGTATAGTTCTTTTGTGTATTCTTGCCACCTCTTCTTAATATCTTCTGCTTCTGTTAGGTCCATGCCATTTCTATCTTTGTTGTGTCCATCTTTGCATCAAATGTTTCCTTGATATCTCTAATTTTCTTGAAGGGATCTCTAGTCTTT
>SJXQ01007352.1:36985-161381 GCA_006408695.1 Aepyceros melampus | reverse complement strand
GCTGAAGAAGGCTTTCTTATCTCTTCTTGCTATTCTTTGGAACTCTGCATTCAGATGCTTATATCTTTCCTTTTCTCCTTTGCTTTTTGCTTCTCTTCTTTTCACAGCTATTTGTAAGGCCTCCTCAGACAGCCATTTTGCCTTTTTGCATTTCTTTTTCTTGGGGATGGTTTTGATCATTGCCTCCTGTACAACGTTATGAACCTTCATCTATAGCTCTTCAGAAACTCTATCAGATCTAATCCCTTGAATCTATTTGTCACTTACACTGTTTAGTCATAAGGGATTTGATTTAGGTCATATCTGAATGGTCTAGTGGTTTTCCCTACTTTCTTCAATTTAAGTCTGAATTTGGCAAGAAGGAGTTCATGATCTGAGCCACAGTCAGCTCCCGGTCTTGTTTTTGTTGACTGTATAGAGCTTCTCCATCTTTGGCTGCAAAGAATATAATCAATCTGATTTCAGTGTTGACCATCTGGTGATGTCCATGTGTAGAGTCTTCTCTTATGTTGTTGGAAGAGAGTGTTTGCTGTGACCAGTGCGTTCTCTTGGCGAAACTCTATTAGCCTTTGCCCTGCTTCATTCTGTACTCCAAGGCCAAACTTTCCCATTACTCCAGGTATTTAACTTCCTACTTTTGCATTCCAGTCCCCTATAATGAAAAGGACGTCTTTTTTGGATGTTAGTTCTAGAAGGTCTTGTAGGTCTTCATAGAACCATTCAACTTCAGCTTCTTCATCATTGGTCAGGGCATAGACTTGGATTACTGCAATATTGAATGGTTTGCCTTGGAAATGAAAAGAGATCATTCTGTCATTTTTGAGATTGCATCCAAGTAATGCATTTTGGACTCTTGTTGACTATGATGGCTACTCCATTTCTTCTAAGGGATTCTTTCCCACAGTAGTAGATATTACGGTCACCTGAGTTAAATTCAGCCATTCTAGTCCATTTTATTGCACTGATTCCCAAAATGTCGATGTTCACTCCTGCCATCTCTTGTTTGACCACTTCTAAATTGCCATGATTCATGGACCTAACATTCCATGTTCTATTTAATATTGCTCTTTACAGCATCAGACTTACTTTCATCACCAATCACATCCACAACTGGGTGTTTTTGCTTTGGCTCTGTCTCTTCATTCTTTCTGGAGTTACTTCTCCAGGGATCTCCAGTTGCATATTGGATGCCTGCTGACCTCAGGAGTTCATCTTTCAGTGTCCTATCTTTTTGCCTTTTCATACTGTTCATCAGGTTCTCAAGGCAAGAATACTGAAGTGGTTTGCCATTCCCTTCTCCAGTGGACCACGTTTTGTCAGAACTCTCCACCACTACCTGTCCATCTTGGGAGGCCTTACATGGCATGGCTCATAGTTTCACTGAGTTAGACAAGGCTGTGGTCCATGGGATCAGATTGGTTAGTTTTCTGTGATTGTGGTTTTCAGTCTATCTGCCCTCTGATGGAGAGGATAAGAGGCTCATGGAAGCTCCCTGATGGGAGAGACTGACTGAGGGGGAAACTGGGTCTTGTCCTGAAGGGTAGGGCCGTGCTCAGTAAATCTTTAATCCAATTTTCTATTGAAGGGTGGGGGCTGTGTTCCCTTCCTGTTATTTGACCTGAGGCCAAACCATGGTGGAGGTAATGAAGATAATGGTGACCTCCTTCAGAAGGTCCCCAAAATGCACTGCTGCACTCAGTGCCCTGACCCTGCAGCAGGCCGCCGTCAACCCACCCCTCTACTGGAGACTCTGGAGACGCACAGGCAAGTCTGGGTCAGTCTCTTGTGGGGTCACTGCTCCTTTCTCATGGGTCCTGGTGCACACAAGGTTCTGTTTTTGCCCTCCAAGAGTCAGTTTCCCCAGTCCTGTGTAAGTTCTGGGGGCTCTATGGTGGGTTAATGGTGACGTCCTCCGAGAGGGCTTATGCCATACCCGGGTCTGCTGCACCCAGAGCCCCTGCCCTGCAGCAGTCCACTGCTGACCTGTATCTCCTCAGGAGACACCCCAAAACGTCTGCAAAGCAAACCACAAACAGAAAGACAACCTATGGAATAGGAGAAAATAATTGCAAAGATGGACCTGACAAGGGATTAATTTAAAAAATAAAGAAACAGTTCATACAACTCAGTATAAAAACAAACAAACCAAAACAAACAACCCAATTAAAAAATGGGCTGCTACTGCTAAGTCGCTTCAGTTGTGTCCGACTCTGTGCGACCCCATAGATGGCAGCCCACTAGGCTCCTCTGTCTCTGGGATTCTCCAGGCAAGAATACTGGAGTGGGGTGCCATTTCCTTCAGAAGATCTAAATAAACATTTCTCTAAAGAAGACATACAGATGGCCAAATGGCACAGGAAGATACTCAACATCACAGGCAAATGCTCAACACATTTGTATCCGAGAAATAAAAATCAAAACTACAATGAAGTGTCACTTCACACCAGTCAGAATGGCCATCATAAAATGTCTACCAGTAATAAAGATTGGAGAGGCTGTAGAGAAAATGTAACCCTCCTACACTGTTGATGAGAATGTGAGTTGGTACAGCCACTATGGAGAACAGTAAGGAGATTTGTTTGAAAAACTAAAAGCAGAGTTGCCGTTTGATCCTGCAATCCCACTCCAGGGCATATAACCCAAGAAAATTCTAATGCAAAAAGACACATGCACCCTAATGTTCATAGCATTACTATCTACAATAACCAAGACGTGGAAACAACCTATAGATTATTACTCAGTCATAAAAAAAGAATGAAATAATGCTATTTGCGGCAATAGGGATGGACCTGGAGGTTATCACACTAAGCAAAGTAAGCCAGACAAAGACAAATGGCATGTGATATCACTTACATGTGGAATAAAAAGAATGGTACTTACTTACACAAAACGGAAATAGACCCAAAGATCTAGAAAATAAACTTATAGTCACCAAAAGGAAAGGAGTGGGGGAGGGATAAATTAAGAGTTTGGGACTGACACATAGAGACTACTACATATAAAATATAAAATAGATATTACATAGATATAATACATATAATAATACACATAAAATAGATAATCAACTAAGACCTATTGTACAGCACATGGGACTATACTCAATATTATTTCTATATCTCTCTCTATAAGAGAAAAGAATTTGAAACAGAAAAAGAGACTACTACATATAAAATATAAAATAGATATTACATAGATATAATACATATAATAATACACATAAAATAGATAATCAACTAAGACCTATTGTATAGCACATGGGACTAT
This sequence comes from Aepyceros melampus, assembly GCA_006408695.1. NCBI lineage: Eukaryota > Metazoa > Chordata > Mammalia > Artiodactyla > Bovidae > Aepyceros > Aepyceros melampus. The sequence continues at coordinate 158,117 of SJXQ01007352.1, read as the reverse complement.
ACTCAATATTATTTCTATATCTCTCTCTATAAGAGAAAAGAATTTGAAACAGAAAATATACAGATACATACAACTGAATGTGCTGTATACCTGAAACTAACATGATAATGTAAATCAACTAGACTTCAATAAAAATAAGTAACAGAAAACACAGGGAACAATTTCGGTTCTTCAATAGGGGGAGCTGTTCCTAACAAGCAAACAGACTCTGGAGCCAGACCTCCCAAGTCACTGTCCAACTATGCCATTCACTAATGGTGCAGGCCAGTCACCGTGTCAGGGCCTCAGCTGTCTTATCCGCAAGACAGGGGTGAGAGTAGAACCTATATCACAGACTCTTTACGAAGACTAAATACCTTTAATATAGGTGAAGCACTTAAAACAGTGCTTAGCACACAGTGAGCTTTATACAATTATTACCTCATTGTTTTCAATTACTGTAATCCATTAAACTTCAGTGCCATGGAAAATGGCCACACATAACTGTAGTAAAAACTAGAAAAGCATGTATTTCCTTTATGAGCTCTGTTTTCTAAGTTTGCATATGATGCAGAAGAACACGTACATACACTTAAAGGAAGTTGGGGAAGATGTCACATGTCTTCCCATTTTTCAGAAGGAGAAAAATTATGTCTTTCAAAAACGAAACTGTCAAAAGTAAGTGAATAGGTTATACAGATTGAGGAGTTCAATTCAGAGTGGGTTTTTGTTTGTTTTGAGAAATTTATAATTAATATAGTAGAACATTAGAGAACATCTTCCCATCTTGTGGTATTATTACCATATCCAATGAATCTATGTCCCTGAAACCATTTTAGTCTTGCTACCCTTATATATGTGTCTCTGTGTGTGTGCACTTACATGGTGTTTATAAAGGTGTATATACACACACCCACAAGCAAAGACACAGAGAAAATTGGACAGAGGAATTAATGGGTAACATTCATTTTCTCTTTTACACTTTATTATATTATCCAGATCTATTTTCTGTATCTATTTAAGGAAGATAAATACTTCTAAAATAGTTCTTTTTTCCAAAAAGTAATAAATTTCAGCACTTACGCTGGTCCGTAGTTGCATATAAAATGTGCTCCATTGACAAGAACTTCGAAGCCAGAAACCCGAGGACAAAAGTGTACTGCACAGCCAACTTTGTAACTATCTGCCCAGACAACCTGAAAGAAAACGCGGACCGCTATGAAGAAGAGAGACAATAAAAGGAACACGTGAGTATGATTAGGCCTTCCTAAACACAGGGCGGCCTGGCGGGCTGCGGTTCATGGGGTCGCAAAGAGTCGGACACGACTGAGCCACTGAACTGAACTGAGCTGAAACATGATGCGGTCCATTAACTCTAGTGAGATAAAGCAGTTTCTCCCAGGGAAGTGGTACGCAGTCAGAATTCGGTTGGAAACACATCGTGTGTGTGAGATAAACTTAGGAACAGCAAGACGTTCTGACAGCTAGTGCAATGAGGGAGCAAAGCAGGATGACAGGATGGAGTGCGATCTGGGGGGGAAGGGGATTCCCCTGCAGGGACGCTGTCTCTGGCGTGTGCAGGAGGCCGCTGAGCTGCGGCCCGAGTAGGGGAGCGGCAGCAGAGGACTAAAGGCTGGAGCAGAAGCAGCGGTGCAGCAGGAGCCCTGGGGGCAGAGGCCCTGGCAGCGAGTCCGCCGGCGCGCAAGGGCGGCAGGATGGAGGCTGGGGCGAGCGGCAGGCTGTGGGGTCAGAGACAGGGGCAGCGCCCGGGGAGGCTTGCAGTGGAGGGAGGGACAGCTCTTTACCAACTCTCAGAAAGGCCCGCTGGCTGTCACAGACTCAAGATGCTGAGAAAAGGGTGAAAAGAGCAGGGGGCTTCGGGAGGCTGCTTCACTGGCCCTGGAGAGAGCAGACGGTGACTCCCACTTGGCTGCCGATAGTGGGGTTTCCTGGAGTTAATCAGTAAGAGTGTATATTGAGGTTCAAGGTCTATGGGAACTGACGAGTCCCCCATCCTGGGCCTATTTGCTTATGTGTAGACTATGTAATGTCCTTGGGTTATGTGATTCTTTCAAAGATTGTGCCCTGTCCCCTTTCCTTATGTGTCATTTCCCCCCTCAGATTTTATTCCCATATTTTTATGGGAAAGAGAAGGGTGAAGATCAACCTTCAAGCCTGAGTACGGTGTCAACCCTGCCTGTCAGGGAGCAAAAATCTCAGGATACCTGGTCTAGGGGTGCTAGGGGCAGGACAGCTCCTGTTTTAATCTGTATGGACGGGAATCCTCAAATAGTCATCATTTTGATGTGGAACTGCTAGAATTATTTCTATAGCCTTCCTGTGAATCTCCTTGATAAGGAAGCCCTTTCTGTACATCATCAGAGTACAAAAGTATCTTAATAACATAAGACTTAAAAGTCATGGTTAAACATTTGATCAGTTGACAATGGGGCTTGGATAATACTTATTTCTTAACCAGGCTTCAATAATACATGAACCAAGAAGATCCAGATGTACAAGCTGAATTTAGGAAAGGCAGAGGAACCAGAGATAAATTGCCAACATTTGCTGGATCATAGAAAAAGCAAGGCAATTCCAGAAAAAACACCTACTTCTGCTTCATTGACTATGTTAAAAATCTTTAAGTGTGTGCATCACAACAAACTGGAAAATTATTAAAGAAATGGGAATATCAGACCACCTTATTTGCCTCCTGAGAAAGCTGCATGCAGTCAAGAAGCAGCAGTTAGAACCACACATGGAACAATGGGTTGGTTCAAAACTGCTAAAGGAGCATGTTGAGGCTGTATACTGTCACCCTGCTTATTTAACTTATATGCAAACTACATCATGTGAAATGCAGGGCTGGAGGAAGCACAAGCTGGAAATAAGATCGCAAGAGAAACATCAACAATCTTAGATATGCAGATGACACTACCCTTATGGCAGAAAGTGAAGAGGAACTAAAAAGCCTCTTGATGAAAGTAAAAGAGGAGAGTGAAAAAGTTGGCTTAAAACTCAACATTCAAAAAACTAAGATCAAGGCATCCAGTCCCATCACTTCATGGAAAACAGAAGGGGAAAAAGTGGAAACTTGATGAATTTCATTTTCTTGGGCTCAAAATCACTGCAGATGGTGACTGCAGCTGCACAATTAAAATACGTTTTCTTCTTGGAAGAAAAGCTGTGACAAACCTAAATTGCATATTAAAAAGCAGAGACATCACTTTGCCAACAAAGATCCATATAGTGAAAGCTATGATTTTTCCAGTAGTCATGTATGGATGTGGGAGTTGGACCATAAAGAAGGCTGAGCACTGAAGAACTGATGCTTTCAAAATGTCATGCTAGATAAGACTCTTGAGAGTCCCTTGGACTGCAAAGAGATCCAACCATCCATCCTAAAGAAAATCAGTCCTGAATATTCATTGGAAGGACTGACGCTGAAGCTGAAGCTCCAATACTTTGGCCACCTGATGTAAACTGCCAACTCATTGGAAAAGACCCTGATGCTGGGAAAGATTGAGGGCAGGTGAAGGGGACAACAGAGGATGAGATGGTTGGATGGCATCACGATTTAATGGACATGAGTTTTGGCAAGCTCTGGGAGATAGTGAAGGCCAGGGAAGCCTGGCGTGCTGCCATTCATGGGATCACAAAAGTCGGACAGGACTTTACAACTGAACAACAAAAGCAACCAAAATAACCAGAGATCTCAAAAGAGAATACACGTTACTTGAAGGCAAAAAGGTCATATTATCTGTCATCAAAATGGCATTCCAAGAAAGGTTTCCCCTGAACAGAAAGAAAAGTCAAATCCAAGTCTTAGCTTACTCCCAAACAAGATTCATTCCCCCAACCAAATTCACTCTCCTCTTATGAAATCCTGATCATGCATAGATCTTCAGTATGTTTTTTTTTTTTATTCCTCATTCCTTCTACTGAAAACACATATCTTAGTTTTCTTAAAGTTTTGTTCCACACTGAGGTATATTTTGGCTGACAAATCTCTAACAGATACAATATTCTATTTATGTTAAACCCAGGCACAATGAAAGTATTATACTTAACATTGTATTTAACATGTTGATGACTCAAGACATCTCTATATTATTATTATTAGATCATCAAACTTAAACATTAATACTAGGTACTAATTTAATATTAAATATTTCCCAGTTCACATGAACCTGAAACTCAAATTAGCCACAGCAATGTGATAAAAAAAAATAAATAAATAAAAACAAAGACACATATGGCATATACATACAGTGAGGCTTCAGTTCTTATTTCAATCCTGAGTCAGGTACAGTATATAAACCCCATTAGTTTATAACAAAGTTGGATTAAAATTTGGGTTCTCACAGAGGAACCAAGTCAGGCTCACTTGGATAGATGGCTAAATATTAATATCTGTATCAAAAGCAACTTTTAATTACCTTGGACAAGCCAGCTTCTAAATTATTTTACCCTTTCTAAAATTTCCATTAAAAAGACAGTAGAAATAAGGTTTCTGAGAAGACCCGAGAGGACATTTGCCTCTTAAAGATACAGGCAAATTCTTTCTAGGGTTATTTTGTTTCCCCTTTGTTTAACTTTACAAACTTCATAAGATGAAGCTTCTATGGTAGCTCAGATGGTAAAGAATCTGCCTGCAGAGTTTGATCCCTGGGTCAGGAAGATCCCCTGGAGAAGGTTATTAACCCACTCCAGTGTTCTTGCCTGGAACACCACATGGGCAGAGGAGCCTGGCAGGCCACAGTCCATGGGGTTGCAAAGAGTCAGACACAACTGAGTGAGTAGCACTTGCTTCATGAGATGAACAGCGAAGGTTTGGGGAGTGGTGAAAGGATTTTTGGAATCACCCTTCTGGTCTGTTAAGACTGCATTTGTAAACCAAAGACAGTTTTGTTTTTCCATCCTTTCCCCAAAGAATTGGGTGGCCTCCCCAAGCAGGACTGACACATCTATCTACCCATGTTGGAAAGCTTCACCCCTCCCTCTAGCCTGAGGGAGAAGGCCTCTCTGGAAGGCTCAGAGGCAACACCCAGGCTCCAGCAAAGCAATCTGGACAAAGAGGCAAAGGGGGCAAGAGGCACCGGGAACAGCAGACGGGGGAAGACAGACTGAGGGGTCCACCCTGTGATCCAAGCAGCCAGGGAGGAGAGGCAAGGAGGGCTCCCTCCTGCCGAGATGGCACAGGGGGCTGTGGGCCTTTGGGACACGCAGGGAGTAAGTGCTGCTGCCCTGCGGCTCCTGTGGTGGTCTGCCTTCAGGGACGGGGGCTCTGGCAGCAGCAATCTTGGGACAGTGTGCAGCTTAAGTTCTCTGGGAAGAGGTTGCCATTCGCCCCACTACAGAGCCACTGAGCAGGCAACCCACAAACTGGAGAACAGTTGCACCAAAGAAGTTCTCATAGCATTGTGAAAGTTCTAGGGCCCACAACAGACTTCCCAACCTGGGGATCTGGCAAAGGGACTGAGAATCCCCAGGGAATCTGACTTTGAAGGCCAGTGGGATTTGATTCCAGAACTTCCACAGGACTGGGGAAACAGAGACTCTTGGAGGGCATAAACAAGACCTTGTATGCACCAGGACCCTGGAGAAAGGAGTAGGGACCCACAAGAGACTGAGTCAGACCTGCCTGTGAGTGTCCAGGAGCCTCCAGTGGGGTCATGGGTTGATCTAGTCTCAGGGTCAGGGACATTAACTGCAGCAGTCCTGGAAGGCATGGCATGCTGGCATAAGCCCTTTTGGAGGAGGTCACCATTACCCCTACCCTACTTTCGCCTCAGGCCAAACTAAAGGGAGCAAACACAGCCCCACCCACCAGGACAAAAATTGGATTAAAGATTCACTGAACATGACCTTGCCCACCAGAGCAAGATCCAGTTTTCCCCATAGCCAATATCCTCAAGAGGATAAGTACAAGCCTCTTATCCTCATCTATCAGAGGGCAGATAGAATGAAAACCACAGTCACAGAAAATTAACCAAACTGATCACACGGACCACAGCCTTGTCTAACTCAGTGAAACTATGAGCCATGCCATGCCATGCCATGCCATGTAGGGACAGGTCATGGTGGAGACTTCTGCAAACGTGGTCAGCTAGATTATGGAATGGCAAACCGTTTCAGATTTCTTGCCTAGAGAACCCCTGAACAGTATGAAAAGGCAAAAAAATATCACACTGAAAGATGAACTCCCAGGCTGGGAGGTGCTAAATATGCTACTGGGGAAGAGTACAGAAATAACTCAAGAAAGAATGAAGAGATGGAGCCAAAGCAAAAACAATGCCCAGTTGTGGTTGTGACTGGTGATGGAAGTAAAGTCAGATGCTGCAAAGAACAATACTGCATAGAAACCTGGAATGTTAGGTCCATGAATCAAGGTAAACTGGAAGTGGTCAAACAGGAGATGGCAAGAGTGAGCATCAACATTTTAGCAATCAGTGAACTAAAATGGATGCAAATGGGCAAATTTAATCCAGATGACCATTATATCTACTACTGTGGTCAAGAATCCCTTAGAAGAAATGGGTTAGCTCTCAAAATCAAAAAAGAGTCCAAAATGCAGTAGTTGAGTGCAATCTTAAAAACAACAGAATGATCTCAGTTCATTTCCAAGTCAAAGTATTCATCATCAGAGTAATCCAAATCTATGCCCTAACCACTAATCTCAAAGAAGCTAAAGCTGAATGATTCTAAGAAAAGCTTAGATAGACCAAGATAATCACAATGGTGTGATCACTCACCTAGAGCCAGACATCCTGGAATGTGAAGACAAGTGGGCCTTAGAAAGCATCACTATGAACAAAGCTAGTGGAGGTGATGGAATTCCAGTTGAGCTATTTCAAATCCTGAAAGATGATGCTGTGAAAGTGCTACACTCAATATGCCAGCACATTTGGAAAACTCAGCAGTGGCCACAAGACTGGAAAAGGTCAGTTTTCATTCCAATTCCAAAAAAAGGCAATGCCAAAGAATGCTCAAACTACCACACAATTGCACTCATCTCACATGCTAGTAAAGTAATGCTCAAAATTCTCCAAGCCAGGCTTCAGCAATACATGAACTGTGAACTTCCAGATGTTCAAGCTGGCTTTAGAAAAGGCAGAGGAATCAGAGATCAAATTGGCAACATCTGCTGGATCATGGAAAAAGCAAGAGAGTTCCAGAAAAAACATCTATTTCTGCTTTATTGACTATGCCAAAGCCTTTGACTGTGTGGATCACAATAAACTGTGGGAAATTCTTCAAGAGATGGGAATGCCAGACCACCTGACCACCTTGAGAAACCTGTATGCAGGTCAGGAAGCAACAATTAGAAATGGACATGGAACAACAGACTGGCTCCAAATAGGAAAAGGAGTACATCAAGTCTGTATATTGTCACCCTGCTTATTTAACTTATATGCAGAGTACATCATGAGAAACGCTGGACCGGAAGAAGCACAAGCTGTAATCAAGATTGCTGGAAGAAATATCAATAACCTCAGATATGCAGATGACACCACCCCTATGGCAGAAAGTGAAGAGGAACTAAAGAGCCTCTTGATGAAAGTGAAAGAGGAGAGTGAAAAAGTTGGCTTAAAGCTCAACATTCAGAAAACGAAGATCATGGCATCTGGTCCCATCACTTCATGGTAAATAGATGGGGAAACAGTGGAAACAGTGTCAGACTTTATTTTCTTGAGCTCCAAAAATCACTGCAGATGGTGACTGCAGCCCTGAAATTAAAAGATGCTTACTCCTTGGAAGAAAAGTTATGACCAACCTAGATAGCATATTGAAAAGCAGAGACATTACTTTGCCAACAAAGGTCTGTCTAGTGAAGGGTATGGTTTTTCCAGTGGTCATTATGGATGTGAGAGTTGGACTGTGAAGAAAGCTGAGGGCCAAAGAATTGATGCTTTTGTACTGTGGTGTTGGAGAAGACTCTCGAGTGTCCCTTGGACTGCAAGGAGATCCAACCAGTCCATTCTAAAGGAGATCAGCCCTGGGATTTCTTTGGAAGGAATGATGCTAAAGCTGAAACTCCACTACTTTGGCCACCTCATGCAAAGAGTTGACTCATTGGCGAAGACTCTGATGCTGGGAGGGATTGGAGGCAGGAGGAGAAGGGGATGACAGAGGATAAGATGCCGGATGGCATCACTGACTCGATGGGCGTGAGTCTGAGGGAACTCCGGGAGTTGATGATGGACAGGGAGGCCTGGCGTGCTGCGATTTATGGGGTCGCAAATAGTTGGACATGATTGAACAACTGAACTGAAGAAAACCTATGAGAACTTCTAGAACTAACACCAAAAAAGAATGTCCTTTTCATCCTAGGGGACTGGAATGCAAAAATAGGAAATCAAGAGATTCCTGGAGTAATAGGCAAGTTTGGCCTTGGAGTATAAGATGAAGCAGGGCAAAGGCTAACAGAGTTTTGCCAAGAGAACACATTGGTCATAGCAAACACACTCTTCCAACAACGTAAGACACGACTGTACACATGGACATCACCAGATGGTCAACACTGAAATCAGACTGATTGTATTCTTTGCAGCCATAGATGGAGAAGCTCTATAAAGTCAGTAAAAGACTGGAAGCTGACTGTGGCTCAGATCATAACTCCTTTTTGAAAATTCAGATTTCAACTGAAGAAAGAGAAAACAACTAGGACGTTCAAGTATGACCCAAATCAAATCCTTTATAATTATACAGCAGAAGTGACAAATAGAATCAAGGGATTAGATCTGATAGACACACTGCCTGAAGAACTATGGAGAGAGGTTTGTAACACTGTATAGGAAGCAGTGATTAAAATCATCCCCAAGAAAAAAGAAAGGCAAAATGATTGTTTGAGGAGGCCTTACAGATAGCTGAGTAAAGAAGAGATGTGAAATGCAAAGGAGGAAAGGAAGGAAACATCCATCTGAACGCAGAGTTCCAAAGATTACAAGAAGAGATAAGTAAACTTTTCTAAGTGAACAACACAAAGAGAGAGAAGAAAATAATAGAATGGGGAAAGGCGAAAGATTTATTCAAGAAAATCGGAGATACCAAGGGAACACGTCATGCAAAGATGGGCTCAATAAAGGACAGAAACGGTATGGATCTAACAGAAGCAGAAGATATTAAGAAGAGCTGGCAAGAATACGCAGAAGAACTATACCAAAAGATCTCAATGACCCATATAACCATGGTGGTGTGATCAACTGTGGCTTTGGAGAAGACTCTTGAGAGTCCCCTAGACTACAGGGAGATTAAATCAGTCAATCCTAAAGGAAATCAGCCCTGAATATTCATTGGAAGGATCTTTGGGGAAGATTGCTTAATTGTGAGCCTTTCAGGGGCCATTGTTCTTCTGATCTTAATATATATAATGTGGACCCCAAAGATCTTCCAATGAAGCAGGGCAATTGAAATGAAATACTTCCCATTTTTATAAACTTTACAACACCAAAACACAAAGGATGCTGAAGCTATAGCTCCAGTATTTGCCCACTTGATGTGAAAAGCAGACTGTTTGGAAAAACACTTATGAAGGCAGGAGGATAAGGAGACAACAGAGGACAAGATGGCATCACCGATTCAATGAGGCATGAGTCGAGGCATGAGTTTCACCAGGTTACAGCAGATGGTGAAAGACAGGGAAGCCTGGAGTGCTACAGTTCATGGGGTCACAAAGAGTTGGACACAACTGAGCGGCTGAACAACAGCAAAAGAATAAGTCTGCCCATGGTTCCTCAGTTGTTCCCATAGCCGCTCAGCTGTTCACAGTCAGTTTGAGGAGAAAGAAATGAGAAAACAGTAAAGGAAGCCTTAGAGAAAACTCGTATTACCAGATGTTTGCACGTTACTAAAGTAATCAGAATAAGCTGGAAAGTCATATTAACGTGACCTCACAGTCCCATAGACCAGTGACCTTCCCCAAAGTGCCTTATAAAAGCAGTTTCCCTTCACAGGGAGAGCACCCCAAACTGGAGCCAACATACCCCAGACTGGTCAAAAAGGCCGTGGTAGAACCTTAATATCACGCTGTTGTGGGGAAAAGGTTATTTGCGCGTTTAACTTACAAAAGAGAGTACTTTCTTTTAGAGAATCAATCAACTTCTCCCCCACTATCAAAGTTACTGGGGCTCCTGTAGAGGAAATTAGTATTGGATGTCTTCTGGGCCTATTCAATATGAGTGTTTTCTCCTTTGTAAAGTGCTTCTGACTACCAGATTGCTTAATTGTGAGCCATTCAGGGACCATTGTTCTGATCTTAACATATTTAATATGGACCCCAAAGATCTTTCCTTCAGGACAGATGAAATATTTGCCATTTTTATAAACTTTATAACACTAAAACACAAAAGACGCAGATGAATTCCAACAAAAATAGCACAAATTTCAGCATCGTTGCACAGATTAACCAATTTCCCCAATTAGATAAATAAGTTTATCTTACAAAACAAATGAACTAACTCCAGCTAGGCTGCCCACCCTCACAAGAACTAGCTCCCCAGTGAACTGGTTCCAACTGAACTGATTCCCAAATCAGATAAATAAATTTACCCTACAAAGCAAATGAGCTAATTCCAACTAGGGTGGTCTTGCCCCACAAGAACTACTTCTCTAAATGAACCAGATCAGGGTAGAGTCCAACAATACTTACCCTCTCCAACAGGGTACCCCAACCATATAGGCTTGTCCTGTAAAGGAAGAGCCCACACTAAGGGGGAAAAATGTTCCTGGTGTGCACACTGGAGTGACTTACTCTCCAAAATTGAGCTTGTCCGTTCATAACACAAAAGGGCACACAAAACAAGTGAACCAGCTGAACCAGCTATCGATTTGGGTAGACAAATTGAGGCCATGGACTCTATAGAAATTTGTTTGTCCCTTGTCTCAATGGCCAAGTGTCTGGAGGTAGCTGGTGCCACTTCAGGGACTCTTGAAGGAAAGAACCTCAGGACAAATAGTCTCAGCAGCTGCTGGGTCTTGCCTCAATATTCCCTGATCAGGACCGGCTAGCTATGAGCAGCAAGGCTCCTGGCTGGCTCAGCTAAATTTTACCTCATGCAAGCTCGCTCTGCTTGCCCTGACAGGCTCGCTCTGCTCACTCTGACAGGCAAATGAATCCGAGGGGACGAGGCAACGAAGAGACTTTAACTGGGGAGCTGGCTGACCCAGAAGATGGCAGCGGAGCATCTCAAAATAACTATCTTGTCAGGCGTGGTTGCCAGGTTCCTTCATAGACCAGAGATAGGGCAGAGGTGAGGAAACAAAGTAAAAAGACTGTTCAGTCCTTGCAAATGTCCCCCAGAATGCCAAGCCTCTGGCAGGGGAATGTGTTCTTTCCCTTCCTTACAGTCCTTCACAGGTGGGCAGCTCAGGTTATTTCCCTGAGTTGGGCCATGATGTATGATGTATGTTTATAATAACAAAAAAGGGGCAAAGTCACAGAAGCAGATCCAGTGTACATTTAAAATTAACCCTTCTTGGTTGCATACATATATATAAAACACCAACTCTCTCTTATATATATATATATAAATTCTGGGACTGAGAGTGAAAGTGAAGTCGCTCAGTCGTGTCCAACTCTTTTCAACCCCATAGACTGGTCCATGGGATTTTCCAGTCAAGAGTACCAGAGTGGGTTGGCATTTCCTTCTCCAAATTCTGAGACTAGTTGTGCCACATAGGAGGGTTAGAAAGGTGAAGCCCTGGAACCAGTGTGTGCCTTCACTAAATGTGGAGAGCAGCAGTCCAGAAACCATTGCACACAGGTTTTGAGGTCTGTGAAGAAGAAGCAGAGGGTGCTTCAGGAGTTTGTAGCAGGGACCCTGCTCTGTGTGAGTGAGGCTGATGCAGAAGTGAGCTGGCCTGGGAGCAAGAAGTCTCCCAGCAGAGGGCACCCCTGGGGAACCAACCCTGAGGTGGGAAAGGCTCACAGAACCGAGGCCAGCATGCCAATGTGCCGGTTTGACCCAGGAAAAGGCCAAATTTACTTTAAAAAAAAAGAAAAGAAAAACAATCATTTAAGATCAGCTCTCTGGGGAGAGAGTAGAGCATGAGGGAAGAGAATTGAAATGGAGACTGAGCTTCTCCAAGGCTTACTGATGGAGTGAAGTGAAGTGAAAGTCGCTTAGTCGTGTCTGACTCTTTGCGACCCAATGGACTATACAGTCCATGGAATTCTCCAGGCCAGAGTACTGGAGTGGGTAGCCTTTCCCTTCTCCAGGGGATCTTCCCAAACCAGGGATCAAACCCAGGTCTCCTGCATTGCAGGCAGATGCTTTACCAGCTGAGCCGCAAGGGAAGCCCCTATTGATGGAGTAGGAGGCGGTGGAAGGCCTGTGGGGGGCACTTTGCATTCCGCCTTCTCTTTGTGTGACAACTAGGGAGGCGCTGGGGAGGCAGGTACTGCTCTCCAAGAGGAGCAGTGCTCTCCTTTGGTGAAAGACAACCCCTCACTGCTCCCAGACCCAAGTGGGGCGTTTCCCTTCCCACCTCTCACCCTAGAATCCCTTGCAGCGAACTCTAGGTAACCAAGTGAATTAAGCCTCTCTCTCTTCCTGAGAGCACCTAGCCATTCATTTTCAGGTTTGATTCTTGTACTTTAATTTCTCAATTATTTTTGAATTTACTTTTAAAATTTCTTCATTTCTATCACTACATCTCAAATTTACTTCTCTTTGAGTGCTTTGTTTAAAATGGAGATTTCTGGGCCCGTCTCAGTTCTACTGCATGAGAGTCTCTGGAATTGTCCTTGAAATTTTTTTAATTGAGCTATAACTGACATAAAATTATATTAGTTTCCCATGTACAACACAATGATTTAGTATGTGTATATATTGCAAAATGGTCACCATGGTGTCTCATTAATACCTATTACTACACATGGTTACAACTTTTCTTGTGATGAGAACTTTTAAGATATAGTCTCTGTAAGAAATGGAACTTGAAGTTGTCCATTTTCGGAACAAAGTAGCTGGCCTTGGGTGGAAAATTATTAACAAACGGTTTTCCACTCAGAGCTAGCTAATTTTGTCTTGAAAAATTACTGGCAAGCTAGTCTTGCCTAACAGTTTACAACTGGAGAGTCTCTAAGCTAATAGGATGTTTGGGAAGGGATAAACTAAAGTCCTAGTTGATGTGAACTTAGGATGGGAAGGGAGAAGAAAGAATACCCTATGAGAAGTAGTGAAGTCTGGGAAGATTGTAGCCCCATAGACTCAGCCAGTGAGGAGCCAGGGGAGGCATTTCTGCTGCAGGGAATGAAAGTGCCTGCTGTGGCTGTCCCGGGGGTGTCTGCCACCAGACGCAGATCTCGCAAGACCATCATTAGCAGTTTTGCTTTTGCTGTGCTTCGTGTCTCCGAGTCCACCCCTTGGCTTTGGGCTGGTGACTGTGTTTCCCACATTCTTTCAACAACTTTCAAATACACAATACGGATTGTTAAGTGTAGCCACCATGCTACCCATCACATCCCAGGACTTATTTATAACTGGAAGTTTTAACCACGTTCCCCCATTTCACCTACCTGCCCCCTTTGGCAACCGCCAATCTGTTTTGTGTTTCTAAGTGTTTATTTTTTTAGATCCCACACATGAGTGAGATCATATGGTGTTTCTCTCTCTCTGACTTATTTTCCTTAGCACAATACCCTCTGGATCTATCCATGTTGTTGCAAATAACAGCATTTCCTTAAGGACAACGTGGTGTATATGTACACACAATCTGGAATATTATTCAGCCTACAAAACTTGTTATTGGGAGGGGAGTTTGGGGAAGAATGGATACATGTATATGTCTGCCTGAGTCCCTTTGCTGTCACCTGAAACTATCATAACATTTTTAATCAGCTAAACTCTAATGATGCTGTTAAAGTGCTGCACTCAACATGCCAGCAAGTTTAGAAAACTCAGCAGTGGCTACAGGATTGGAAAAGGTCAGTTTACATTCAAATCTCAAAGAAGGGCAATGCCAAAGAATGTTTAGACTATCAGACAATTGCACTCATTTCACATGCTAGGAAGATCATGCTTAAAACCCTTCAAGCTAGACTTCAACAGTATATGAACTGAAAACTTCCACACATTCAAGATGGATTTAGACAAAGCAGAGGAACTAGAGATCAAATTGCCAACAGCTGTTGGATCATAGAAAAAGCAAAGGAATTCCAGAAAAACATCTACTTCTGCTTCATTGACTACGCTAAAGCCTTTGACTGTATGGATCACAACAAATTGCGAAAATTCTTAAAGAGACAAGAATACCAGATCACCTTACCTGCCTCCTGAGAAACCTGTATGCAGGTCAAGAAGCAATAGTTAGAACTGAACATGGATCAATGGACTGGTTCAAAATTGGGAAAGGAGTATGTCAAGGCTGTATATTGTCACCCTGCTTATTTAACTTTTACATAGAGTAGTTCATGGGAAATGTTGGACTGGATGAAGCACAAACTGGAATCAAGATTGCAGGGGAAAATATCATAATAACCTCAGATATGTAGATGACACCACCCTAATGGCAGTGTAACTAAAGGGCCTCCTGATGAAGGTGAAAGAGGAGAGTGAAAAAGCTGGCTTAGAGCTCAACATTCAGAAGACTAGGATCATGACATCTGGTCCCACCAATTCATGGCAAATAGATGGGGAAACAATGGAAACAGTGACAGACTTGATTTTCTTGGGCTCCAAAATCACTGCAGATAGTGACAGCAGCCATGAAATTAAAAGATGCTTGCTTCTTGGAAGAAAAGCTATTACAAACCAGAGACATCGCTTTGCTGATAAAGGTCCATATAGTCAAATATGGCTTTTCCAGTGGTCATGTATGGATGTAGGATGCGAGAGCTATACCACAAAGAAGGCTGAGAACCAAACAATTGATGCTTTTGAACTGTGGTGTTGGAGAAGACTCTTGAGAGTCCCTTGGACTTCAAGGAGATCAAACTAGTCAATCGTAAAGGAAATCATTCCTGAAAATTCATTGGAAGGACTGATGCTGAAGCTGAATCTCCAATATTTGGCCACCTGATGTGAAGAGCTGACTCATTAGAAAAGACCCTGATGGTGGGAAAGAGTGAAGGCAGGAGGAGAAGGGAACAACAGAGGATAAGATGGTTGGATGGCATCACCGATTTAATGGGCATGAGTTTGAGCTAACTCCGGGAGATAGATAGTGAAGGACAGGGAAGCCTGGCATGCTACAGTCCACAGGGTTGCAAAGAGTCAGGACTGAGCAACTGAATAGCAACAGTACTCCAATAAAAATAAAGTTTTTTTTTTAAAAAAGCTTATTTTAACAAGTTCCTCAGGGAAATTCTTATTTCACGCTAACTGGCAATGTTGTATGAACTATCACCTGAGTCTCGCGTTTTAAATTTTTATCCTTTTGTCCTTGAGCACTTCTGATAGTGCTGTATCTTGAGTAGTCTTAATCTCTATATTCCTCCCCCACACATCTTTAATGCTATATGCTATTTTGTTTATTTTGTTATTATTGGCAGGCGGGTTCTTTACCATTAATGCCACCTGGGAAGCCTGTTGGTCTCTAAGTCAGGTTGTAGCTAACATAAAAGACATCTTTTTAGGTGCATAGTTCCATGAATTTTGACAAAAGTGTGTAGTTGTGCGTCTGCTACCATATTCAAGATCTAGAACATTTCCCCCAGAGCTCTTTTACGCGCCTTTGTGGTCAGTTCCTACCCCTGCTCCCAGGCAATCACTAATCTGTTTTCTGTAGTTTTGCTTTTTGCAGAATATTATATAAATGGAGAAGGCAATGGCACCCCACTCCAGTACTCTTGCCTGGAAAATCCCATGGACGGAGGAGCCTAGTAGGCTGCAGTCCATGGGGTCGCTAAGAGTCGGACAAGACTGAGCGACTTTACTTTCACTTTTCATTTCATGCATTGGAGAAGGAAATGGCAACCCATTCCAGTGTTCTTGCCTGGAGAATCCCAGGGATGGGGGAGCCTGGTAGGCTGCTGTCTCTGGGATCGCACAGAGTTGGACACAACTGAAGCGACTTAGCAGCAGCAGCAGCAGCAGCATATAAATGGAACCAGTTTAAATGTAGACTTTTCAGTCTGACTTTTTTCACTAAGTACAAGTATTTGAAATCCATTATGTTATTCAGTTCATGAGGAGTCACTCTCCTTTTCATTGCTGAGTAATGCATGGATATATCAGGTTTATTTATCCATTCATGTTGGTCTCCTTTTAATAGCTTCATGGGCATTCAGGTTTGGGGTGCAACTTTGTAGGCTTTAGGGCTACAAAGACCAAGTTCATGTTCCAGCTCAGCCACTCAGTGTGCGACCTAGACCTCAGCTTCCTTGTCTACTCACTCAATAGGCTTATTGTTGACAATTTAAATGGGCTTAGAAGAAAGCACTTGAAACAGCTTCTGAAACATAGCAATCACTCAGCAAATGTTCATGTTTATTTTCTTTTGACTAATTTTCTTTTGCTTTAAAACTTTTGAAAAATTTTTTATCGGGCAGATTCTGGTTGCATGTTTTCATTTCTTTTAATATGTTAAACAAAAAGTAAAAAATAAGAGCTACATATTGAGAATTTCCCCAGTGCCATGATAGTGTTCAGCACATGACATCATGTTTAATCACATAGCAAATCAATACATAGGTATTGCCCCGATTTTTATAGATGAGGGATGGAACCTAATTCCACGAACTTGACCACAAAGTACTAAGACGGTCCATGCCCTAAGCAAGATGCTTCCGGAGTGTGTTCCTTTTTAGCAGAATTAGGAACTTACACTTAACAAAAACATTGCATCTGGGGAACTCAACCAAGCGAGAGCAGGCATGTCTCTTTCTTCTTGAAAACCCCCTATTACCTTCTTCTCCTTTTAGTTCTCAGTTCAACTGACTTATTACCAATAATATCCAACATATATAAATCAGCCAGACAAACTGAGACATCATACTTTCCATCAGTTCTTCAAGGGTGTAAAAATTAAAATTTAAAGGTGTGTGTGTTAGGGGGTGGGGTGCGGGGAATAAAACCAGAAATGAGATCAATAGTGCCTTCTAGTGGACACTGTTAGAACTATCAAACCTGAGCTGCTGCCTTCCCAGCTATTTAAGTCAAAAGGCAATGGCACCCCACTCCAGTATTCTTGCCTGGAAAATCCCATGGGCAGAGGAGCCTGGTGGGCTGCAGTCCATGGGGTCGCTGAGGGTCGGACGCGACT
This sequence comes from Aepyceros melampus, assembly GCA_006408695.1. NCBI lineage: Eukaryota > Metazoa > Chordata > Mammalia > Artiodactyla > Bovidae > Aepyceros > Aepyceros melampus. The sequence goes on along the minus strand of SJXQ01007352.1, from coordinate 140,930 downwards.
GAACGACTTCATTTTCACTTTTCATTTTCATGCATTGGAGAAGGAAATGGCAACCCACTCCAGTGTTCTTGCCTGGAGAATCCCAGGGACGGTGGAGCCTGGTGGGCTGCCGTCTATGGGGTCACACAGAGTCAGACATGACTGAAGTGACTTAGCAGCAGCATTCCTAAACTGGCAACCCACTCCAGTGTTCTTGCCTGGAAAATCCCATGGACAGAGAAACCTGGTGGGCTGCAGTCCATGGGGTCGCTAAGAGTCAGACATGACTGAGCGACTTCACTTTCACTTTTCACTTTCATGCATTGGAGAAGGAAATGGCAACCCACTCCAGTGTTCTTGCCTGGAGAATCCCAGGGACGGGGGAGCCTGGTGGGCTGCCATCTATGGGGTCGCATAGAGTTGGACACAACTGAAGCGACTTAGCAGCAGCAGCATTCCAAAACTTTATAGAGCAAATCTGTTGGCAACAAAATACCTAATTTGAATAATCTTCCATATGAATCTAGCCAAATTCTTCCACAGTTCAAATTTATCTCTAGTGAAGACAGAACTAAATTGTTAACATGTCCAGAAATAGCACACTTTCATGAAATAATAATGAATCTTAATCTATTATCTTTACTCTATACAACCACTGCTCACCAACCAAAATCTAACAGATGAGGCTAAGTGGAAAGTTAAAAAGTTACCCACTCAAGGTCATTTCCAGCATGATTTTAAAATGGCAATGTGTAATCCTGAACACCCTAGCAAGGTTTCTTGCAAGGATAAAAACAGGAAGTCTTTGACCAAGATGTCAGAGCCTTCTTCCAATATAATTGGTAGAAAAATAACTCATGGAACAAATCTAAACTTTGTTCAATGACTACTAAATAATAGTACTTTACTAGGTAATTTCAGTTCAGTTCAGTCTCTCAGTCACATCCCCTACTCTTTGCGACCCCATGAATTGCAGTACGCCAGGCGTCCCTGTCCATCACCAACTCCCGGAGTTCACTCAAACTCATGTCCATCGAGTCAGTGATCTCGTCCTCTGTCATCCCCTTTTCCTCCTGCCCCCAATCCCTCCCAGCATCAGAGTCTTTTCCAATGAGTCAACTCTTTGCATGAGGTGGCCAAGATACTGGAGTTTCAGCTTTAGCATCAGTCCTTCCAAAGAACACCCAGGACTGACCTCCTTTAGAATGGACTGGTTGGATCTTCTTGCAGTCCAAGGGACTCTCAAGAATCTTCTCCAACACCACAGTTCAAAAGCATCAATTCTTCTGCGCTCAGCCTTCTTCACAGTCCAACTCTCACATCCATACATGACCACAGGAAAAACCATAGCCTTGACTAGACGGACTCTGTTGGCAAAGGAATGTCTCTGCTTTTGAATATGCTGTCTAGGTTGGTCATAACTTTCCTTCCAAGGAGTAAGCGTCTTTTAATTTCATGGCTGCAGTCACCATCTGTAGTGATTTTGGAGCCCCAAAATAAAGTCTGTTACACACACTATATTATTTAATCTTTGCAGCATATCATATCTGACTCCTGACTCTTCCTCTTACTAGCTAAATGGCTCTGGGATAACAACTTCTTGATCTGTCTGAGCCTGTTTATTCATCTATGGATAACAGCATCTCTTAGAAGTGTATAGTGAGAGTTGAATGAGATCTTAAATGCAGAGAGCTACATACCTTAAAAGGTTATATATTTTAGGTATTCACTTAAAACAGTAGTTGCTGGTGCTGCATCTTTCCAGACCCAGGGGTCCTGGACTGCCTCTCCATCATCTGAGGTGGGCATAGACTGTAGTCGTCTCTTTGAAAGAGGAGGTTAGGGTCACTCCGTTTGGGCTCTGCTACCTTTCTACCCAGAAGTGGATTTAGGAACTGTTTTAAGTCCCAAATACTAGCCCTCCTTTGCCCTCCTAGCTACAAGAGGAAAATTTACAATTAAGTTCAGTTAATCTGGGAAGGGCCATCTCTGAAATCTCAGTTCTCTGTGATGTATAATGAAGTTTCCTCCTGTATTGTCTTCCTAGAATGATAGACATTAACCTGCAAACTTTAGGAGTCTTGTCAATTTAACAGTCTTTGAATCATTATGTATTTGATGGGCTCGGTTGCTTGCCATTCTTCTGAAATACTAAGCTCATTTGCGCACATTGCACATCTTCTTTATCTTGTTAATTTTGCCTGTCATTCTCTTTGCATTCTTTTTCATTTGACAGTCTCATTCAGTTTCAGAACCAACTCATATATCTCCTGCTGTGTGAACAAGTCCTATGTCTCCATACTTCCCTCTGGCCAAGTAAGCTGCTCTGTCCCCATTGCTCACATGGCATATTGTCAGCTTCTTCAAGCTGCACTAGTCATATGCTGTAACACATCCACTTACACAGGTCTTTTCCCAAAGAAAGTCAGCTCCTAAGGGCTAGGAAATGACTCATTGGAAAAGACTCTGATGCTGGGAAAGATTGAGGGCAGGAGGAGAAGGAGGTTACGGAGGATGAGATGGTGGGATGGCATCACCGACTCAATGGACAGGAGTCTGAGCAAGCTCTGGGAGATACTGAAGGACAGGGAAGGCTGGCGTGCTGCAGTTCATGGGGTCACAAAGAGTCAGACACGACTGAGCGACTGAATGAGAACAACAAGGGCTAGAGGACCATCCCCTGCTGTGGCCCTCATTTCCCGCCATGCTCCCCATTTCTCCTCCCTCCCACTTCTCTGTGATTGTACTCTAATAAAATCTTGCAAATAAACTGTTATATCAGGCTCTGTTTCTAGGAGTCTGAACTAAAACATGTGACCCATACTTTACAAAGTACCTGGTATAGGGGAGAAGCTTAAATGCTGAGAGTGAGCACCTTCAAACTGACAATGATTTCTGGAGGTTAATACCCCAATGCGTAATAGTACCACATAACACTGCAGGCAATTTGGATGTAGTTTTCTTGTCCTTTAGGGGTTTGTGGGAATCCAGTGAAGTTTATTTTCTGGTTAAATTTATTGGTTAACATAAACCAAAATTAATGGTTTAGTCTAGAGGAGATCTTATTTATACTTCCAAGAAAGAGACCAAGGCTACCGATGATTTGATAGCTGCTCCTTGATTACAGTAAACTTCAGATGAAGATTTCACTGAAATCAGCCCTTTCCCTTTCATCAAAACAATTGCCTGTAACTGTGCCAAATGTGTTTCACCTATAACGAAACCAGCGTAATCAGAATCTTTTTACGACTGAAATATATTGAGACTTTTTCTATGAATATTTTGCTCTTTAAAGACACCTTCAGACTTTGCTGGTGGCCTAGTGGCTAAGTTTCCATGCTCTCAACGCAGGAGGTTGGGGTCCTGATCTCTGGTCAGAGAACTAGATCCTACGTGCCACAACTAAGAGTTCGCCTGCTGCAATGAAGACAGAAGATCCTGCACGCTGCAACTAAGACCCAGCACAGCCAAAAAATATGGACATAAAAGAACAGAAACATCTACTGTTCCACCTTCACTGGCTTGTTAGAAATGCTTTTGCTCTCAGACATTATTTCCCTGATAACTCAGTTGGTAAAGAATCTGCCTACAATGCAAGAGATGCTGGTTTGGTTCTTGTCTGAGGAAGATCCCCTGGGCAAGGGAAAGGCTACCCACTCCAGTATTCTTGGGCTTCCCTTTGTGGCTCAGCTGGTAAAGAATCCGTCTGCAGTGTGGGAGACCTGGGTTCGATCCCTGGGTTGGGAAGATCCCCTGGGAAAGGGAAAGGCTACCCACTCCGGTATTCTGGCCTGGAGAATTCCATGGACTGTATGTCCATGAGGTCACAGAGAGTTGGACACAACTGAACCACTTCCACTTTCATCATTTCAACAGTTTTTTTCTACATTAAAATCAGTCATACATAGGTTCCCTGCCTTTAGTTATTTGACAAGGACTGACAGGAAATAAAAGTAAATAAACAAGGTGTGGCCAGTATATAGAAGCAGTATATTAAAAGACTGTAGAAGATGCTTCCTAGGGATTTGTTTCCATCATGTTGCAAATGTGAGTTAGGATTAGGAAGCCAAAAACAGCTTCAAGTTTTAAAAAGCAATCTCACTGAGAGACTCTGAATGTAGCTATTGAGATTTATACCGTAGATTTGTGGGCAGGATAGCTGCAGGATTGCCTGTACAAGTTTTTGTGTTGGTCTTTCCATTGAGGCTGGCACTGTGGGGGTTTTTCCTTCCTCTTTACATCATAGATATTTAGTCCATGTTTGAAAGACTGAGAGGATGAAGAAGAGCCAGTTCTTGTTGATGTTTCTGTCTGCGAGGCTTACTTCTCCTAACTTTATCGTCCCGGAACAGACGCCTCAAATTTCCTAGAGGACTTTTTCGTGTGCGCTTGGTGGTTCAGTCGTGTCTGACTCTTTGAAACCCCGTGGACTGTATGCAGTCTATCAGGCTCCCGTATCCATGGACACTTTTGAGGCAAGAAAACTGGAGCTGGTTGCCATTTCCTCCTCCAGGGGATCTTCCCAACCCAAGGATCGAATCCATATCTCGTGTTTCTGGCACTGGCAAGCAGATTCTTTTACCACTGCGACACCTGGGCCTGGAAATAAATCTACTCACTCATAAGGCCCTTTGATTGTTCACAGTGGAACAAAGTACCACGGGCAGAAGGGTGTTATCAGAATTAACCAAAGGCTGTCCAGATTGGTGGGCCTCACATTTAATGTGTGTCCATGTCATATAATCTTCAAACACCATTTCCTCTGGTATTGAACTCTGTTCCATTTATTTATTTTTGAAGAAAGCCTGTCATCTCTACTCTCTCACATTTATAGGGAACTGCTTGCTGCTGCTCAGTCGTTTCAGTCGTGTCCGACTCTGTGTGACCCCATAGACGGCAGCCCACCAGGCTCCCCAGTCCCTGGGATTCTCCAGGCAAGAACACTGGAGTGGGTTGCCATTTCCTTCTCCAGTGCATGAAAGTGAAAAGTGAAAGTGAAGTCGCTCAGTCGTGCTGGACTCTTTGAGACCCCATGGACTGCAGGCTACCAGGCTCCTCCGCCCATGGGATTTTCCGGGCAAGAGTGCTGGAGTCGGTTGCCATTGCCTTCTCCAATGGGGACACTAGCATACTCTATTTTCTTCACACCAGATTTGTTTTCCCCTCACCCATGAGATGACCATTTCTAGAGAATATAGGTCAGATACATACCTGAGTGTAATGGCCACAGACTTTGTTGCATTTCCGAGAATTGAAATCATAGTATTTAACTTCATCATACCAGGCTGTGATGGCTGAAGACACAGAAAAAATGGATAGAGACCCAGTCCAGAGGTTTTCTCCCAGTGAAGTGAAATTTGGGTGCAGCTTGTAGGGTGGTTTCAACCGTTGGTTGTGTGCAAACTCACAATGGCTTGCCCATGCTTGTGCAATCTGAGCCAGTTGTGGGTCCCATGTCTGCAGAAATAAATGGAAACAGTAGCAGGGTCAAGCCTGCAACTCGTCATACAGCACCGCAGCCGGAGCGGGAATTTGCGCCGGAGGCGAGGCACCCCGGCCGGAAAGGACCATAGGGACCGAGATCCCTCCACTTGCGGAAGATCGTGTTATAGTCTTTTTCACTAGGGTTCGTGGGAGACGTGATAATCTGGTATCAAGGAATTTAGAATCAAAGAGAGTGACACAGACCAACATTTCACTCAAGGCCAATTATGTTGCAAAATAACATACGCTGGTTTCACATATTTTATGCAATTTTCATACCCCAAATAGCCCGTCTACTAACAGGCTCCAAGAGGTTAAAAACCAGGCCAAAACCAAACCACAGACCCAGGATTTAAACTCAAGCCTGATTAAAATCTAGCCTTTCCCGTGGATCCCCTGCTGCCCTCCTGAGAAAGCCAGCACTCTGCCAGCAATAACAAAAAAAGTTGAACAATGAAACAACAAAACCTCACAAAAATTAACAGACCAAAAAAAAAAAAGAGAGAGAGAGAGAGAACTAAATTCCACCTGAAACCCGAGGAAAGGAAGTGCCCTAAAAGAGAAGTAAAACATACTAGCTGAACTTGCTTATAACAAGAATTGAGTAGGCAGAGCAAAACTGGGTTTGCTTTGATCACAGATGGTGCAATTACTGCACACTTTCATCACAGAAGAAAATGATCACAGGGTTACCAAGGACTCACCACCCGATCAATCCACATCCCTTGATTTTGACTGACTTCCGCCTCAAGCACTGAAGTTTTCTTACCATGTGCAGCATATCACTGGCTGCTGGAGTCACTGACGACCGGAACTTGTTGTGCATTCGAACACAGTCTTTGATAAAATCTTCGTTTTTGATATCTGGCAAAGTATTTGCTGGAGAGGGAGAACTGGAGACCACAGAGAGCATCCAGGCTGTCATAGCAAATGCGACTCGCGTGCTCAGACTGTCTGACATCGTGCCCCAGGGGCTGGAATCCAGAAGCACCGTAGGTTCCGAGGGTGGGTGAGTAAGCTTTACAAAGCACAACCGACTTCAGCTTTGAGAAAACGGAAAGCAAAACATGAGTTCATCACAAGTTTGAAGAAAAGGGTTTCTCCATATATGGTTTGTGGCTCATTTTGTGCCCTTAACCCCGTCTTTTCGGTGATTCTCAGGGACAGAGCACCTAATGGAACATGGATTTTTAAGAGACTACACCAGACTTTCATTTGAGTTGGAGGATGTTTCCAAAGGAAATTCTGGAATCTCCAGAAATAATAGTCTCAATTTTTAAAGAGGTTCTGGTGGTGAAATAAAAACATATCTCTTGTTTCATTAAATGTCTTGCAAAATACTTAAAAACATTTTTTTGGAGTCAGATCAGCACACTGTGGTTAGAATATCTGGTAAAATCATCGCTGGACCTAGAATTCATTCACAGTGGTGAATGTGATGGGAATGAGTTGATTTTGTCGATCCTCCCCCACAAAATGAAAAAAAAAAAATTATGTAAATTTTTAGAGGCAGCTGGCTACTACAGCTGCCAATGGATTCCTACTTTTGCAGCCCTTGCTAAACCCAAAGAAACTTCTTGGCCAATCCAATATATTGTCATGAAAATAGTGGGACTGCTGCAGGCCTGCTAGGGCAGTGTTTGTCTCTCAGACACACCCTAAAGCTTGTTTCTCTTGCAATCAGATCCTGTGGTGTCAAGCGCTCTCTTGCTTACATGCGGAGCGCAGCCGCCGCCTTGATTGACAAAGCCAGTACGCAGACGCTAGGCTCCCCGCTTCACCTCCATGCCCCCCGGGTGGGGTCAGCTAGTCTCTCAGTTCACAGGATGTAGCACCTCTCCGCAGGATGACAGACCACTCACGAGCTGGATCTTTTATCCTCTCACATGGTTGCTAATACTTTTGAATTCAGCGGCTGCCCTACCCCTCCCTGATGATAGAGAGTCCTGCTCTACCCCCACGTGATTGCTTTGCAGCTGCAGAAATGGTCTCAAAGCCACACATTGCTCTCCCAGACGCCCTTTTAGATAACCCAGACTGACTTCTATTTTGTGATGGTGCCTGTCAATGAGATTTCTGGGGAAACATGCTAACTGGTGATGCCACAGTTTCTCCTCTGAGACTCCTGAGGCTTCTTCTTTAGCCACAGTAACAATCGGCCCAGGCTGCTGAACTCATAGCTCTTCCTGGAGCTTGGACCCCAGCAAAAGGGAAAATGGCCGCTATTCACAGACTTCAGACGTGCTTTTGGACAAGTCGTCCTCTTGGCACATTTGGAAATCCCATGAATTCTTAACCTCTGTAGCTATACTCCTACTGGTAATGGCCATATGATGGCTTCCTTATTACAAGATATCATCTCCCTTCTAAAACTGCCACTGTTCATGGTTCAGCTCATACCAAGGAAGTGCTATATCTTAAGAAAATGATCAGGCTAAAGGGGTTGCTAAACATCAAGCTCCAAATGGACACCCTTATTCCTTCTCTACCTGGAGTAATAGCTATTTAACTATTAATGTTGTGATAATTTCAGGTGGACAGCAAAGGGACTTGACCATTTAAATCACATGGAACAATTGAAGTCCTTACTTCAGATATACAGTATGTGTACCTAGTTGTGTCCAACTCTTTGCAACCCCATGGACTGTTACCGCCAAGTTCCTCTGTCCATGGAATTTTCCAGGCAAGAATACTGGAGTGGGTAGCCATTTCCTCCTCCAGGAGATCTTCCTGACCCAGGGATAGAACCCTTGTCCCCTGCAAGTCTCCTACGTTGGCAGGCAGATGCTTTACCCCTGAGCCATGGGGGAAGCCCTGGCTGTGTATCCATTCTCCCCCAAACCCCCCTCCCATCCAGGCTGCCACAAAATATTGAGCAGAGTTCCCTGTGCTATAGAGTAGGACCTTGCTGATTATCCATTTTATTTTTTTTATTTTTTTGCTCTTTATTTTATTTTATTATTATTATTTTTGACTTTACAATACTGTATTGGTTTTTGCCATACATTGACATGAATCCGCCACGGGTGTACATGAGTTCCCCATCCTGAATCCCCCTCCCCACCACCTTCCCCATATCATCTCTCTGGGTTATCCATTTTAAATACCGTAGGGTGTACATGTCCATCCCAAACTCCCTAGTTGTCCCTTCCCCCGACCCTTCCCCCACAACAACCATAGGTTCATTGCTTTTATTCTTTTATTTTTTTCACAGTAGCAAGCGAATAGGATTTATTTCAGAGAAAAAAGCACAAAGCTCAGCATAACACTGAGAGGGTGTAAAGTGTCTCCATTTGCTTTTATTCTTGACTGATATTATCAACCATTAAGCAAATGTCCCACAATTTGAAGAAGACAAATGAACACAAAAGGGTGCCAAAATATTACCAGGTGGATACATCAGGCTAAATGGACTTTCTGCAGCCTCCTTTCCTTTAATCTTTGACTGATATCCCATCAAGTGAGATAAATGTGCAGCTGGGGGAGAGATTAGGAACAAGAAAGTTGGTTTTGCCTCGGCATCCATAAAATTTCTGACCAGATTATTTCCCTGTGCACTCCTTGTAAACCTCCCGATACTTCTGAGAAATTCCTGGGATACCCCAGGAAATCCTCCAAGGCCACTTCCCCTTTGGGACCGTCCAAATGGATTTTATGGGTTTCCCCCAGCTTTCGGCTATTCTCACTATTTTGCTGCTGTCTGCATGTTTCAGGGATGGACTGAATCCTATTTTACTTACTTGTGGTAAAGACGTTCATAACTGAGGTTATTCCTCACTGTGGCATTCCTTTATGGCTTAAATCAGATCGAGGAGCTAACTTTACAAACATAAACCACTTGCTTGCAAAAACTCTGGGGTACTTTTTAAAATTTCATGCTCCATATCATCCTCAGTCATCAAGGAGAGTGGAATGTAAAAATCTAGACAAGAAAAAACTTTAGGAAAGATCCAGAAACTGGACTTTAATGGCCAGAATCTGTGCTGAGGGTACTTCTAAAGAGCCAGAATACTCCGAATAGGGCACATGGACTGAACCCTTTTGAAATGGTCTCTGGATACCCCAGTGTCAATTGGCATCTCTAAACCTTCCACTTCTGGGTTAAGTGAAGATGATGGGAACTTAAGTGAACAATCTGATGTTATGATTAGCTATTTTCAATAATGAATGTACTTGAAAGATAGAGCCAACAGGTCACAGGGCTTGACCTCTGCCAACTGACAAGCCTCGCCATTCTTTCAACCAGGAGCCCAAGCATACATCAAGCTCTTTAGAAGAGAACACGTGGTGTTACCTCCACGGGAAGGACCTTATGAGGTACTAAGAACCACCTACACTGCTCCCCAAAGGAGAACCCTCCTGGATCCACACAAACCATGCCAATACAGGCCCAGGACATCCCTCTCAAGACAGCTGGAGGGGACAGATACTCCAGGTCACTTCAAGCATCTCCAGGGTCAATTCCAGGTCCCAGAAGTAGCCAGCATCATGAAGTCAACAGCTTTTCCCAAGATCACACATCAAGAAACCTCACTTTCATTTATTTCCCCAACCCTGCTTTTAAGACTCCCTGTATACACACACTAAAGAGAAAAAACAACAGAAAACCACCTTTTCTTATCAATGAATCCTTTCTCCACACGTACTAAGCATGTATTGGAAGCCTAGCTGGACAACACTTTTCTCTTTCTGTCTCCACTGTGGGCTGATGTTCATCTTGTGTCTTGCTCTCACTAACCCTCTCATAAGGGGGTAAACCTTATGCCAATTTTCCGAACCCTGGCTACGTGAACTAATCAGTCTATTGATTATGTCAACACCCAGAGAGTGCAGAATAGCCTCCACTAGTCTTTGTTCCTACTGACGTGAACACAAAGTGGGCCAAGTACAGAAGGTGGATGAGGGGCCGGGTATGATATCCACAAGAAAACCACCACTCTGCCTCTCTTTAGTGAGTCATTTGGGCCCCAGAAAAACTCTAGAAGCCCAAAGACTGTCGCTTACCCAGATAAAGATAATAGGTGAAAAGCTTTCCTTTTGCTTTGAAAACAAACATGACACTGTCTCTTTCCTGGGTAACCTACCAGGACAAAATAGCAAAACAAATTCTGTGGTTTGATTCCACAGGTGTAATCTTTGAGTCTCTTAAGGAAATTGTAAATGACTCTAGCATCTCCCTTTTGGGCACAAAAGTCTGTCAAATCACCACATGTCCTGGATGTCTCAAAAGTCACCTGCTGGACTTCCCTGGTGGTCCAGGACTAAAACTGCACGGTCAGTGCAGGTGGCCTGGGATGGGGAACCAGATCCCACATGCCGCAAAAGATCCTGCATTCTGCAAGGAAGATACAGGATCTTTTGTGTCACAACTAAGACCCAGCAAAGCCGGAAAAAAAAAAAAATAAAAATAAAGACCCTTGTATACTTTGGGCTCCTGCAGCTGTCCCCATGATAAGGCTGCCCCAAACCATAAACTATATTTGGGGGACCGAAAATCTAAACTTACTTGGTTAGGTGACAAATAAGCTTTATAACTGCCAAAACCAAACTATGGACATCTTACATCAGTTATTTTTTTCTCGGTTTCTCTCTCACAGACTGACAGGAGCACATGGAGAATGGAGGTGTTGGACACTATCAGTTCAGTTCAGTTCCGTTGCTCAGTCGTGTCTGACTCTTTGCGACCCCATGAATTGCAGCATGCCAGGCCTCCCTGTCCATTTCCCGGAGTTCACTCAAACTCATGTCCATCGAGTCAGTGATGCCACCCAGCTATCTCATCCTCTGTCGTCCCCTTCTCCTCCTGCCCCCAATCCCTCCCAGCATCAGATTCTTCTCCAAGGAGTCAACTCTTCACATGAGGAGGCCAAAGTATTGGAGTTTCAGCTTTAGCATCAGTCCTTAGCACCACTTAAAATGGTTGCCCACTTCCAACAACACAAGAGGACTCTACACATAGACATCACCAGATGGTCAGTACCTAAATCAGATTGATTGTATTCTTGGCAGCCGAAGATGGAGAACCTCTATATAAGTCAGTGAAACAAGACTTGGAGCTTACTGTGGCTCAGATCATAAGCTCCTTAATGCAAAATTCAGGCTTAAGCTAAAGAAAGTAGGGAAAACAGCTAGACCACTCAGGTATGACCTAAATCAAATCCCTTATGATGATACGGTGGAAGTGATGAATAGATTCAAGGAATTAGATCTCATAGACACATTCAAAAAACTAAGATCATGGCATCTGGCCCCATCACTTCAGGGCAAATAGATGGGGAAACAATGGAAAGAGTGACAGACTTTGGTTTCTTGAACTCCAAAATCACTGTGGATGGTGATTGCAGCCATGAAATTAAAAGATGTTGGCTCCTTGGAAGAAAAACTATAATAAACCCAGATGATGTATTAAAAACCAGACGTCACTTTGCAGACAAAGGTCCATATAGTCAAAACTTTGGTTTTTCCAATCATCATGTATGGATGTGAGAGTTGGACCATAGGAAAGGCGAGCACCAAAGAATTGATGCTTTTGAATTGTGGTGCTGGAGAAAACTCTTGAGAGTCCCTTAGACTGCAAGATCAAACCAGTCAATCCTGAAGGAAATCAGTCCTGAGTATTCATTAGCATGCTGATGCTGAAGCTCCAATACTTTGGCCACCTGATGTAAAAAGCTGACTCATTGGAAAAGACCCTAATGCAGGGAAAGATTGAGGGCAGCAGGAGAAGGGGGCAACAGAGGATGAGATGGTTGGATGGCATCATCAACTCAATGAATATGAGTTTAAGTGAACTCAGAGTTTCCTGGCGGCTCAGCTGGTAAAGAATCTGCCTGCAATGCGGGAGACCTGAGTTTGATTCCTGGGTTGGGAAGATCCCCTGGAGAAGGCAACAGCTACCCACTCCAGTATTCTGGCCTGGAGAATTCCATGGAGTGTAGAGTCCATGAGGTCGCAAAGAGTCAGGCATGACTGAGCGACTCACTTGAGCAAACACTCAGAGATAGTGAAGGACAGGGAAGCCTAGTGTGCTGCAGTCCATGGGGTTATAAGAAGTCAGACATGACTTATTGACTGAACAACAACAGTAACAAGCACAGCATGCTAGCCTTGTTTGTAAACCACTCTTGTCTTTTTAATGTGACACCCAAATGTGTACAGGCTCCCACCTAAATGGTCAGGATGATGTGAGTTTGGATGCCAGGGTCCTTCTGTGGCCAAATACAACACCGTAAATGCCAGCCAAATTATAAACACAAGTTACTTTGCTCATAAACTTGTGCCAGATAAACACACTAGCTGAGAAATCACAGAGAATCTGCCGTGTATCACAATTTCAAGGTCTTTTCAGCACTGAGGATCTTATTCCCAAGCTTTAAAGACTGTAAGTTGGAAAAACCAATCTTAAGAATCTTTTCAAAGTAATAGAAAAAGACTTCAATACTGCTATGTAAACCTTGAAAATGCTACACTCAGAAGTTGCTCGCTTAGCCTTTGTGATGCTCTAAAATCATCATGCCCTAAATGCACTGTATTCAGCAAGGAGGGCCTTGTGCAACCACTGATGAAAAATAGCACCTTTTGTGAACCCAGCAGGGCAAATAATATCTAATTTACATCTGCTAAAAGAAGTTTAACGGTTTTTGTGGACAAAGTCCTGAGAGTGTTAATAGCTTCAGAAGGGAAGTCAGAGGTCTCCAGGCTGCAGGAGGAAATGAACTACAAGTGGCAGATGGTTTTTTCTTTTCTCTTCTAATCCTGCGTTGTCATGGCGACACCTGGTTCCATCTGAACTGAACTTCATCTCAGACCTTTAGTTAACCACTGTGTTTTTCTTGGAAATGTTTTCTTAAGCTATATTATTGAACTATGTATTTGCTTGGGAATCTGCCTTTCTTCAAGATTCATGTCAGTTGTTTTGTGGCCAGGGATGACTCACCCTGTGCCATTGCAGTCTCAAAATGCATGTTGTGGGGAAGGGGCCTGGTGCAACTTTCTCAGTTTTGAGACATTTCCTTCCTCTAATTAGCAGTTTGCTAATAGTTATGTAACTCCTTGCTAAAAACTAGCAAGGGAGCACTCTTTTTGTCTCCTTTTGATGTCTATGTCAGAAGCTTTCTCTATCTTTTATATACTTTAAAAAGACTTTATTACACAATAAGCTCTGAGCAATCAAGCCTTGTCTCTGGCACTGGATTGAATTCCTCTCCTTCAGAGGCCATGAATCCTGGCATTGCATGTGGCTCATAGCAAAAACCTTTCAGTCCCAAGGTTGGGTAACTTATGTAACAGGATGCGGAGAAATGTTGCCCAGTTGGTTCTTTTCTGCTTGTTCACCTTCATTTTCTGTTTGTTTATCTTCAATTTTGCAATAAGGAGTTAATGATCTGAGCTACAGTCACAAAAACAAGACTGGGAGCTGACTGTGGCTCAGATCATGAATTGCTTACTGCAAAATTCAGACTTAAATCGAAGAAAGTAGGGAAAACCACTAAGTCATTCAGGTATGACCTAAATCAAATCCCTTATTATTATACAGTGGAAGCGACAAAATGATTCAAGAGATTAGATCTGATAGACAGAGTGCCTGAAGAACTATGGACAGAGGTTCATAACACTGTACAGGAGGCGGGGACCAAAACCACACCCAAGAAAAAGAAATGTAAAAAGGCAAAATGGTTGTCTGAGGAGGCCTTACAAATAGCTGAGAAAAGAGAAGGAAGTGGCAAAGGAGAAAAGGAAAGATATATCCATCTGAATGCAGAGTTCCAAAGAATAGCAAGGAGAGATAAAAAAGTCTTCTTAAGTGAACAGTGCAAAGAAGTAGAGGAAAAGAACAGAAGGGGAAAGACTAGAGATCTCTTCAAGAAAATCAGAGATACCAAGGGAACATTTCATGCAAAGATGGGCTCAATAAAGGACAGAAATGGTATGGATCTAACAGAAGCAGCAGATATTAAGAAGGGCTGACAAGAATACACAGATGAACTATACAAAAAAGATCTAAATGACCCAGATAACCACGATGGTGTGATCACTCACCTAGAGCCACACATCCTAAGTATGAAGCCCAGTGGGCCTTAGGAGGCGTTACTCTGAACAATGCTAAGGAGGTGATGGAATTCCAGCTGAGCTGTTTCAAATCCTAAAAGGTGATGCTGTGAAAGTGCTGCACTCAATATGCCAGCAAATTTGGAAAACTCCACAGTGGCCACAGGACTGGAAAAGGTCAGTTTTCATTCAAATCCCAAAGAAGGGCAATGGCAAAGAATGTTTAAACTACCATGCAATTGCACTCATTTCACATGCTAGCAGAGTCATGCTCAAAATCCTTCAAGCTAGGCTTCAACAATATATGAACTGAGAATTCCAGATGTATAAGTTGGATTTAGAAAAGGCAGAGGAACTAGAGATCAAACTGCCAACATCCACTGGATCATAGAAAAAGCTAGAGAATTTCAGAAAAATGCCTACTTCTGCTTCACTGACTATGCTAAAACCTTTGACTGTGTGCATGCATGCATGCTAAGTCCCTGCTGTCCTGTCCAACTCTGTGCAGCGCTATGGATTGCAGCCGTCAGGCTCCTCCATGGAAATTTCCCAGAGAAGAATATTGGAGTGAGTTCCCATGCCTTCCTCCAGGGGAATTTCCCAACCCAAGAATGGAACCCACATCTCTTATGTCTCCTGCATTGGCAAGTGGGTTCTTACCACTAGCTCTACCTGGAAGCCCCTTTGACTATGTGTATCACAGCAAACTGTGGACAATTCTTAAAGAGATGGAATAGCAGAACACCTTACCTGCCTGCTGAGAAACGTTTATGCAGGTCAAGAAGCAACAGACCCAGACATGGAACAAAGGACTAGTTCCAAACTGGGAAAAGAATATGTCAAGGCTATATATTGTCACCTTGCTTATTTGACTTATATGCAGAGTATATGATGAGAAATGCTGGGCTGAATGAAGCCCAAGTTGGAATCAAGATTGCTGGGAGGAATATCAATAACCTCAGATATGCAGATGACACCACAACTTATGGCAGAAAGTGAAGAACCAAAGAGCCTCTTGATGAAAGTGGAAAAGGAGAGTGAAAAAGTTGGTTTAAAACTCAACATTCAAAAAACTAAGATCATGGCATCTGGTCCCATCACTTCATGGCAAATAGATGGGGAAACAATGGAAACAGTGACAGACTTGATTTTCTTGGGCTCCAAAATCACTGCAGATGGTGACTGTAGCCATGAAATTAAAAGATGCTTGCTCCTTGGAAGAAAAGTTATGACAAACCTAGACAGCATATTGAAAAGCACAGACACTATTTTGCCAGCAAAGGTCCATCTAGTCAAAGCTATGGTTTTTCCAGTGGTCATGTATGGATGTGAGAGTTGGACTATAAAGACAGCTGAGTGCCAAAGAATTGATGCTTTTGAATGTGGTGTTGGAAAAGACTCTTGAGAGTCCCTTGGATAGCAAGGAGATCAAACCAGTGAATTCTAGAGGAAATCAGTCCTGAATATTCATTGGAAGGACTGATACTAAAGCTGAAACTCCAATACTTTGTTCACTTGATGTGAATTGAAAAAGACCCTGATGCTGGAAAGAGTGAAGGCAGAAGGAGAAGAGGACAACAGAGGATGAGATGGTTGGATGGCATCACTGACTCGATGGCCATGAATTTGAGCAAGCTCTACGTATTGGTGATGGGACAGGGGAGCCTGGTGTGCTGCAGTCTGTGCGGTTGCAAAGAGTCGGATATGGCTGAGTGGCTGAACTGAACGACACACCCAGAGGTGCCATGACAGTTCCAAGACATTGTTAAAAGACCAAGGAGTGGGCAGGGGCCCAAATTCTGGAAATCTCCACCCCTTCCCAAAAATAATTTGAATAATCCTTCCACTCATTATCATATGAAATTACCCAGCCTATAAAAGCTAACTATGCCACATTTTGAGGCTGTACTCACCCTCCTCAATAGCCCATAATCTTTCTGTGGAATGTGCTTCTCTCTGAATCTGAATAAATCTCGTTCTTACCTATCACTTTTTCTCCCACTGAATTCTGTGATGAGACATCAAGAACCTGAGCTATATTAAGCCCTGAAACCAGGTTCTATGGGTTTTGGCTGGGTTCCAGTCCCAGTCACATGTGTTCAAGTCCCAAACTAGGTTTTGACTGGCTTAAAGTCCCAATACCTGGGTTCAAGTCCCAGGCAGGGTTTTGTCTGGGCTCAAGTCCCAGTACATGGGTTCAAGTTCCAGTCTGAGGTAAACGGTTTCAGAAACAGTGATAGACTTTATTTTCTTGGGCTCCAAAATCACTGTGGACGTTGACTGCAGCCAAGAAATTAAAAGATGCTTGCTCCTTGGAAGAAAACCTGTGACAAACCTAGAAGTGTATTAAAAAGCAGAGACATCACTTTGCCAACAAAGTTCCGTCTAGTCAAAGCTATGGTTTTTCCAGTAGTCATGTACGGATGTGAATACTCAGGGTGCATTTCCTTTAGGATTGACTGGTTGGATCTCCTTGCAGTCCAAGGAACTCTCAAGAGTCTTCTCCAACACCACAGTTCGAAAGTATCAATTCTTTGGTGCTCAGTTGGACCATAAGGAAGGCTAAGTGTGAAGGTTTGATGCTTTTGAACTGTGGTGCTGGAGAAAATTCCTGAGTCTCTTGGAAAGCAAGCAGGCAACCAACCCCACATATTCACTGGAAGGACTGATGCTGAAGCTCGAATACTGTGGCCACCTGATGCAAGGAGTTGACTCATTAGAAAAGACTTTGATGCTGGGAAAGACTGAAGGCAGGAGGAGAAGGGGATGATGCAGGGTGAGATGGTGGGATGGCACCACTGACTTGATGGACATGAGTCTGAGCAAGCTCTGGGAGTTGGTGATGGACAGGGAAGCCTGGCGTGCTGCAGTCCATGGGTTTGCAAAGAGTCAGACGCGACTGAGCGACTGAACAACATCATTGTAATCTATGTTCTTCTCTTTCTTTGCAATCTTACCAATTTATTACTTACTTTTTTCTGTACAGTCACCAGGTCAGTTTTTAATATATGAAATTATTAAGGAAGTTTCATTAGAGGGAACTGATGGGGTTCCAGGAATCCTGCCCCAAGATGCATATTATTATCTGGCATGCAGATTAATTCATAGTGACAACAAGCAAGGCCCAAAAGACTCAAGAAGAACATTTGACTGCCCTTCTAATTTCCTAGAGACTCTCAGATAGAAGGCCCATTCCAGGAAGGAGTTATCACCATAGATAACTCTTGGTGGTGTTCAGTCACTCAGTCGTTTTGGACTCTTTGCAACCCCATGGGCTGTAGCATGCCAGGCTTCCCTGTCCTTCGCCATCTCCTGGAGCTTGATAAATAACTAGAGTATGTTGTAAACTAGGTATGGTAGACAGGAAAGAACATAGCAAGGTCTGTTTGATCAGTGTCCTCTCTTGAGTCCCACTGTTTCTAGATGGCCCAGCAAACATTTGTTGATCATGCATTAACTCTGTTTGTCTTCATGTGGATTATCTTACTTCTCTTAGAAGTCTTAGACCTCTACCTCCTTCTCCTAGGTCCAGGATGACTTTATATACTTCATCTTGCCTTTCTATCTTTGGAGTTTCTTATGCTACGTGCATCCCCATATGTACATAATAAACTTGATTTTGTCCTCTTAATCTGCTTTATGTCATTTTAATTATTTGATCAGCCACAAAAAATCAAAAGGGAAGGGAGGAACTTACTCCTCCCCACTGTTGCATATGTGTGTGTATGTGTGTGCATGGAGTAGGGGGAGCACACCCATGAGGAAGAGGGGACAAAGAACAATAGAGAGAATACTGCTCTCAATTCAGATTTTAGTTTAACCCCTGTTCCTAACTAGCTGTAAAACTCTAGACAAATTACCAAACTCTTTAACCTTCAATTCAGTTCAGTTGCTCAGTCATGTCCAACTCTTTGCAACCCCATGGACTGCAGCACGCCAAGCTTTCCTGTCCATTGCCAACTCCCAAAGTTTATTCAAACTCATGTCCATTGAGTCAGTGATGCCTTCCAACCATCTCATCCTCTGTCGTCCCCTTCTCCTGCCCTCAATCTTTCCCAGCATCAGGGTCTTTTCAAATGAGTCAGTTCTTTGCATCAGGTGGCCAAAATATTGGAGTTTCAGCTTCAGCATCAGTCCTTCCAATGAATATTCATGATTGATTGCCTTTAGAATGGACTGGTTGGACCTCCTCCAAGTCTAAGGGACTCTCAAGAGTCTTCTTCAACACCATAGTTCAAAAGCATCAATTCTTTTGGCACTCAGCTTTCTTTGTAGTCCAACTATAATGAAGTAATGAGAAATAGATAGAGAAACAGTGGAAACAGTGTCAGACTTTATTTTTTTGGGCTCCAAAATCACTGCACATGGTGATTGCAGCCATGAAATTAAAAGATGCTTACTCCTTGGAAGGAAAGTTATGACCAACCTCGATAGCATATTCAAAAGAAGAGACATTACTTTGCCAACAAAGGTCCATCTAGTCAAGGCTATGGTTTTTCCAGAGGTCATGTATGGATGTGAGAGTTGCCTAAGTTGGTAGATGTTGCCTTTAAAGTGTTCAACAAGGTGAACAGGAGACACAAAGCAAAATGTCATTGTTTTTGGCAGTGGCATGGATTCGCAGAAGGCTAGTTACCCTAAGAGAGGTAAGCCACTATTGGAGAAGGAACATGTGTTTACTGGAAGGAGAAACAACAGTGGAAAGCAGATTGCCCCTGCTGCTGCTGCTGGTAAGTTGCTTCAGTCGTGTCCGACTCTGTGTGACCCCATAGACGGCAGCCCACTAGGCTCCCTCATCCCTGGGATTCTCCAGGCAAGAACACTGGAGTGGGTTGCCATTTCCTTCTCCAGTGCATGAAAGTGAAAAGTGAAAGTGAAGTCACTCAGTCGTGTCTGACTCTTCGAGACCCCATGGACTACAGCCTACCAGGCTCTTCTGTCCATGGGATTTTCCAGGCAAGAGTACTGGAGTGGGGTGCCACTGCCTTCTCTGAGATTGCCCCTAGGCTAAGATAAAAAGAAACAGGAACCTGAAGGGAAGAAGCCCAGGAGCTTCCTTAGACTTGAGACACCTAATTCCCCATAGGAGTGCCACTTAAAACTGACAGAGAATGAGCTTGTTGTCCTTCCTGATGTCTTCCATCAGGACAGCTTGACATAAGAGTCTAAAAATAACCCCTAAATTGCTTTAGATCCTCCCAAGGTGGGAACTCAACACAGAGGAAACTGCCCCACCAAAGACTGGAAAATAGACTTTACTCAAATGCTTTGAGCTGCAGGGAATTCTGGATAACCTTCTAGTGTTTGTGGATTCTTGTTCAGAATGTGTGTGTGTGCTTTGTCATTGAGTTGTGTCCGACTCTTTGTGACCTCATGGACTATAGCCTGCCAGGCTCCTCTGTCCATGGGGATTCTCCAGGCAAGAATACTGGAGTGGGTTGCCATGCCCTTCTCCAGGGGATCCTCCCAACCCAGGGATCGAACCCAGATCTCCTGTATTGTGGATTCTTTACCATCTGAACCACTCTTCTCCAGGGAAGACCAAGAATACTAGAGTGGGTAGTCTATGCCTTCCCTAGGGGATCTTCCCAACCCAGGAATCCAACAGGGGTCTCCTGCATTGCCGGCAGATTCTTAACAGCTGAGCTGCCAGGGAAGCCCTTTTTTCAGATAGTGAGAAGCATATCCCACTGGACAGAAATTCTGAAGTCATTAAAGTCCTCCTAAGAGAAATTATCCCCTGATTGGGGTTAAGGCATTAAAATTACTTTCGTCCCAGAGACCACAATCAACAGGAAGAGCTGTGAAACTGAATTTTACATTTAAAAAGGAACATCTCTAAAACATGTCCAGACTACTGTAACTTGGGACAAGGCCTTCCCAGTTGCCTGACTACAGGTTGGTGAGTCCAGGAAGCAGGCTTCAATGAAGCTGCTTTGAAATACTATATGGTAGGCCATTTCCAGGTATCTGCCCAAGCAAAAGAATCCATAGACACTCTAAGACAGTGGTCCCAACCTTTTTGGTACCAGGGACCAGTTTTGTGAAAGATGATTTTTCCACAGATCAGGGTGGAGGAGTGAGGTTTAGGTGGTGATACAATTGATGGGGAGTTGCAGACACTCGCTGGCCCAGCACTCACCTCCTGCTGTGCCAGCTGGTTCCTAAAAGGTGGTGGACCAGTCTACAGCCTGGGGGTTGGGGGCTGCTATTTTAGGATACCCAGCAGTTGCCTATAATATTAAAACTTTGGGCACAGTACTAACGTCTTCGTGAGTTTGCCTCCAACAGGTCTGCCTATCTAAATGAAGTAGATGGTAATTTCACTGTAGCTGGAGGAAGAGGCAATCAGGTTTTTTTATTTATGTCTAACTAACAGTTAGAACTGGACATGGAACAACAGACTGGTTCCAAATAGGAAAAGGAGTATGTCAAGGCTGTATATTGTCACCCTGCTTATTTAACTTCTATGCAGAGTACATCATGAGAAACTCTGGACTGGAAGAAATACAAGCTGGAATCAAGATTACCAGGAGAAATAGCAATAACTTCAGATATGCAGATGATACCACCCTTATGGCAGAAAGTGAAGAGGAACTAAAGAGCCTCTTGATAAAAGTGAAAGAGGACAGTGAAATAGTTGGCTTAAAGCTCAACTTCAGAAAACAAAGATCATGGCATCCGATCCTATCACTTCATGGGAAATAGATGGGGAAACAGTGGAAACAGTGTCAGACTTTATTTTGGGGGGCTCCAAAATCACTGCAGATGGTGACTACAGCCATGAAATTAGAAGACGCTTACTCCTTGGAAGAAAAGTTATGACCAACCTAGATAGCATATTCAAAAGCAGAGACATTCCTTTGCCAACTAAGGTCCGTCTAGTCAAGGCTATGGTTTTTCCTGTGGTCATGTATGGATGTGAGAGTTGGACTGTGAAGAAGGCTGAGCGCTGAAGAATTGATGCTTTTGAACTGTGGTGTTGGAGAAGACTCTTGAGAGTCCCTTGGACTGCAAAGAGATCCAACCAGTTCATTCTGAAGGAGATCAGCCGTGGGATTTCTTTGGAGGGAATGATGCTAAAGCTGAAACTCCAGTACTTTGGCCACCTCATGCGAAGAGTTGACTCATTGGAAAAGACTCCGATGCTGGGAGGGTTTGGAGGCAGGAGGAGAAGGGGACGACTGAGGATGCGATGGCTGGATGGCATCACGGACTCGATGGACGTGAGTCTGAGTGAACTCCAGGAGATGGTGATGGACAGGGAGGCTTGGCGTGCTGCAATTCATGGGGTCACAAAGAGTCGGACCCAACTGAGCGACTGAACTGAACTGACCTGAAATAGCACAGGAATTTACTACATGTATTGGGAATTGGAACTCAAGCCCCAAGTTCAACTACAAATCAGACAACTAAGTGCCAAGAGGATTCATCTGCTTCAAGTAGTTGTAGCCAAAAAGGAACTGACTAAAGAGGCTAAGGAATATTCTTTACTTCCATTCAGCAGCACGTAGCCAGAAAGTTTATGGCCTCTTTCCCCACAAGATGACAGAATGGGCATTAATAGTAAGAAACTGTAAAAGGGACAAATGTTTTGTATTTCAAGTTAATCACCAAAGGGCTTTTGCCTAGCAGCTTAAGTTATACATAAGGGTCCATCTGTGAGAACTTTGCCTCCAGTAATGAGCATTAGGGGCTTCCCAGCTGGCGCTAGTGGTAAAGAACCCACCTGCCAATGCAGGAGACATCAGAGACTTGAATTCAGTCCCAGGGTCAGGAAGCTCCCTGGAGCAGGACATGGCAACCCAGTCAAGTATTCTTGCCTGAAGAATCCCATGGACAGTCCTTTATGGAGGGCTACAGTCCATAGGATCACAAAGATTCAGACACAACGGAAATGACTGGCACAAATGCATGCAATGAGCATTAAGCAAAATACCTTTCTTTACCTCACAAAACTCCCTGACCAGGCCCATCTGTCAGACAGGAAAACATGAACATATCACCTCTGGAGGCTGATAGGAACCAGGAAATGCTTGACTTTACTCCCTCGCCTTTTAGTATAAAAGAAACCTGAATTCTAACTCAGGCAAGATGGTTCTTTGAGACACAAACACACCATCTTGGTTTTCTGGCTTTCCAGATATAGTCACTATTCCTTGCCCCAACAACTTGTCTCTCAATTCATTGGCCTGCCATATGGTATACAACAGAAAAGAAATAATGATCAGTATAACTTAGACTGGGTACAACTCTGGGCTCTTTCTTTGGTCTTGAGGCTGCACAAGTACAGGGCTTGCAGGCCTGTGATTGCAGCCCAATAGATAGTAACTGAAATTAGGTCTAATAATATTTAGTTCAGCCACTCAGTCCTGTCTGGCTCTTTGTGACCCCATCGGCTGCAGCATGCTGGGCTTTCTTGTCCATCACCAACTCCCAGGGCTTGCTCAAACTCATGTCCATCCAGTCAGTGATGCCATCAAACCATCTCATCCTCTATCATCCCCTTCTCCTCCTGCCTTTGATCTTTCCCAGCATCAGCGTCTTTTCCAATGAGTCAACTCTTTGCATCAGGTGGCCAAAGTATTGGAGCTTCAGCATCAGTCCTTCCAATGAATATTCAGGGTTGATTGCCTTTAGGATTGACTGGTTTGATTTCCTTGCAGTCCAAGGAACTCTCAAGAGTCTTCTCTAACATCACGTACAAAAGCATCAATTGTTTGGCATTCGGCTTTTTTTGTGGTCCAACTCTTACATCCATACATGACTACTGGAAAAACCAAAGCTTTGACTAGATGGACTTTTGTTGACAAAGTAATATCTCTGCTTTTTAGTATGCTGTCTAGGTTTGCAATAGCTTTTCTTCCAAGGAGCAAGCATCTTTTAATTTCATGGGTGCAGTGACCGTCTGCCATGATTTTGGAGTCCAAGAAAATAAAGTCTGTCACTATTTCCACTGTTTCCCCATCTGTTTGCCATGAAGTGACAGGACCAGATACCATTATCTTCATTTTTCGAATGTTGAGTTTTAAGCCAACTTTTTCACTCTTCTCTTTCAGTTTCATCAAGAGGCTCTTTAGTTCCTCTTCACTTTCTGCCATAAGGGTGGTGTCATCTGCATATCTGAGGTTCTTGATATTTCTCCCAGAAATCTTGCTTCCAGCTTGGGCTTCATCCAGCTCAGCATTTCACATGATGCACTCTACATATAAGTTAAATAAACAGAGTGACAGTGTACAGCCTTGACAAACTCTTTTCCCAATTTTGAACCAGTCTGTGTTCCATGTCCAGTTCTAACTGTTGTTTCTTGACCTGCATACGGGTTTCTCAGGAGGCAGGTAACCTGATTTGGTATTCCCATCTCTTTAAGAATTTTCCACAGTTCAAAGAGCATTTCACAGAGTCAAAGGCTTTAGTACAGTTAATGAAGCGGAAGTAGATGTTTTCTGGAATTCTCTTGCTTTTTCTATAATCCAACAAATGTTGGCAATTTGATCTCTGGTTCCTCTGCCTTTTCTAAATCCAGCTTGAACATCTGGAAGTTCACAATTTACGTACTGTTGAAGCTTGGCTTGGAGAATTTTGAGCATTACTTTGCTAGCATATGAGATGAGTACAATTGTGCGGTAGCTTGAACACTCTTTGGCATTGTCTTTCTTTGGGATTGGAATGAAAACTGACCTTTTCCAGTCCTGTGGCCACTGCTGAGTTTTCCAAATTTTCGGCATATTGAGTGTGGCACTTTTGCAGCATCATCTTTTAAGATTTTAAATAGCTCAGCTGGAATTCCATCACCTCCATTAGCTTTGTTCATAGTGATGCTTCCTAAGGCCCACTTGACTTTGCACTCCAGAATGTCTGGCTCTAGGTGAGTGATACACCATTGTGGTTATCTGGGTCATTAAAATCTTTTTTGTATAGTTCTGTGTATTCTTGCCACCACCTCTTAATATCTTCTGTTAGGTCCATCCCATTTCTGTCCTTTAATGTGCTCATCTTTGCATGAAATATTCCCTTGGTATCTTTAATTTTCTTGAAGAGATCTCTTATCATTCCCATTCTATTGTTTTCATCTATTTCTTTGCATTGATCACTTAGGAAGGCTCTCTTGTCTCTCCTTGCTATTCTATGGAACTCTGCATTCAGATGGATGTAATAATATTAGTACATACTAGATTTTCCAAAATTTCACAGTTTCTGCAACATTTACATAGGCACAACATCATCCTAGAACACAGGAACTTAAAGCATTTTAGTCTCTTTTATAGCTTAATTCATAAGTGTTTATTTTTAAAGCCAGTTAGAGCTCTTTTTAAAAATTAATCTTAGCAATACTGTCCAGTTCAGTTCAGTTCAGTCGCTCAGTCGTGTCCAACTCTTTGCGACCCCATGAATCGCAGCATGCCAGGCCTCCCTGTCCATCACCAACTAACTCCTGGAGTTCACCCAGACTCACGTCCATCGAGTCAGTGATGCCATCCAGCCATCTCGTCTTCTGTTGTCCCCTTTTCCTCCTGTCCCCAATTCCTCCCAGCATCAAAGTCTTTTCAAATGAGTCAACTCTTCGCAACCTTTCCTCCTTTGTGCTCCTAATAAGAATTACCTCTAAGTTTATAGAATATTTATATTTCAAAGCACAAGGAACAAGTTCCTCCAAGAAATTTGGTTCCTAAGGTTAATATTTACAAACTTATGTAGAGTGGGGAGGTTTGGGGATTGGTAGAAGGAATAAGTGAGCGTTGAACGCCTCTAGAGCTTCATTTCCAGTTTTAAAAAGAACTTAGAGAGGAAGACAGTTGCTCTCAGTTCCTTAATCCAGCAATCGCCAACCTTTTTGGCATCAAGGAGACAATTTTCCTGCAAACCAGGGTGGGGACTGGTTTCAAGATGACTCAAGAGCATTGTTTGTTGTGAAATTTATTTCTATTATTACATCATCTCCACCTCACCACATCAAGTATTAGATTTTGGACGTTGGGACCCCTGCCTTAAGTAACTGGGTTGTAGTTTAAATGATACTGGAGGTTGACCCACCCATAAACCTTTTATGAGGGTTTTAGTTACTTTTTCTTTCCCTCAAAGCACATTATTTTCATTTTAGCTTAGAGGAGGAGGCTTCAAAAAAATTCTTTTCAGGTTCTGAATATCAGTTTCCAATTCAGCCAAATTTCTGATAAAGTTATGAAATCCTTTCAAATATCTTGCCAGATTTTGGCTGAACAGACAGTAAATATTTCTCCCAGTATTAAATGACTCCATGGACCCAAAAGGCATCTGCAGAGAAGGTGCAAAATTTACCACTTTCTCAGATCTAGAGTCACTCCCATAGATAGCTGGAGAACCAATAGTCTGCTTTTTCCTGGCAAGCAGAAAGCCCAAGTCAAGCTCATCAGACACAGAACTAGACAAGCAAGAAGGCAATAGCTGTGCAGGTCTGGATTTGGAAAGAAAGAGTCAATATGAATTTTTATTTTCCTCTCTCAGTTGAGCATTATAGAGATTCAGGAGATTATGGTAAGAATTCTTACCCTTCAACTGGCCTCTGCCAGTTTTTCCAGGGATCCTCTCTATAGACTTTGGTTCCTTATTCATTTTAATTTTTGTTTCCCTTGGCTGTTTACAGAAATAGCATAGCACTCTTCCAGGGAATCTTTTGGCATCTTGGAGTCCCATCATTTCTGGGGCCTAGAACATTGATTCAAATGCCCTCGTATCTACCCTAAAGAGGCCTCTATGAGGGCACACCTTCAGTGTGGATTTGAGCGCATTGAGTCGATGTTGACAAACATGCATCCTTGAAGGACAACCTTTTTTCCAGTCCCAGTTGATTAAAACCAACAACAGTCCCTGGGTCAGTGTTCTTGTGCTGGGTCCCTAGGGCTGCTGTACCTATAGAGCTAATGGCTTGCTTACCTTTTATGACCCCTGTCTTCATTTAAATGTACTTTTGGCTGCACTGGGTCTTTGTTGCTGCACTCAGATTTGCTCTAGTTGCAGTGCTCAGGCTTCTTATTGTGGTGGCTTCTCTTGCTGCAGAGCACAGGCACTAGGGCATGCAGGCTTCAGTAGCTTTAGCTGCAGCTCCTACTGCTGCTAAGTTGCTTCAGTCGTGTCCGACTCTGTGCGACCCCAGAGACGGCAGCCCACCAGGTTCCACCATCCCTGCAATTCTCCAGGCAAGAACACTGGAGTGGCTTGCCATTTCCTTTTTGCATGAAAGTGAAAAGTGAAACTGAAGTGGCTCAGTCGTGTCTGACTCTTAGCGACCCCATGGATTGCAGCCCACCAGGCTCCTCCGCCCATGGGCTTTTCCAGGCAAGAGTCCTGGAGTGGGCCGCCATTGAAGTGGGTTTAGTTGCTCCGTGGCATATGGAATCTTCTTGGACCAGGGATCCAATCCGTGTCCCCTGCATTGGCTGGCAGATTCTTTACACCTGGACCACTAAGGAAGGCCTTCGTTCTCCTGCCTTAAAATCTTCATTTGTCTTCTGCAATAATCTTTACAGTCTCTCTCTCTCTTTTTTTTTTTAAGTGAAGCTATTTTGTAATTTTGAAGCCTTTTGGATCTCTCTGTATACTAATTAAAACAGGTATCCCATTCTGTTTGTTAACTGGAAACCCTTACTTTCAAGTGCACTTTTTGAATGATTCTATCTAAGCATTCTGCCTCATGGTGATCATAATCTAGGTTGTAATTACCCTGAGATCTGACAGCAGTTTGTAGGACCTTGGCTGAAAATCAACCCACATATCTGTCCAGCCACATTTTGGGATCCCCAACCTCATAGTACCAATCCAAGTTCTCAGGACACACAATTCTAGGTAGTAAAACTTTCACTTCTTTTTTTTTATTTATATATATATATATATTTAACATAATATATACATATTTGTATATTTGCTTCTTTTTTTGGTATATAGTTATAACTTCCATAACAATAGTTCTTAGATATAAAATAAATAGGTATGGCATAAGTTGCTTTGGAGGAGGGCATGGTAACCCACTTCAGTATTCTTGCCTGAAGAATCTCCATGGACAAAGGAGCTTGGTAGGCTCCAGTCCATGGGGTCACAAAGAGTTGGACACAACTGAGCAACTAAGTGCAGCACGTGGCATAAGATGGTACACTACACTCTTTGGTTTTTAGGAGAGTACGTGAGCACACCACCGGCGATCGTGAAGGACAGGGAGGCCTGGCCTGCTGCAGTCTGTGGGGCCACAGAGCTGGATGTGACTTCGTAACTGGACAGCAACAACACAGTTTTTCATTAGTTAAGCCTTTGGGTCTCTCAGAGCCGACGAATGTCTAAAAAGTGCTGTGCTGCTGAGTCGGAGATTATGTGAGAAGTCACAGTATATCTTGCTACACAGAAATTTTCTTGAGGTTAGAAGTTGACCTAGTGTCAATGTAACCCACTCTGTGGCCAGCTTACCCTAACACAGGTGTCAAGTGCTGTGCGTGTGTGCTCAGTAATGTCCAACTCTTCATGGCCCCACAGACTGTAGCCCTCCAAGCTCTTCTGTCCATGGGATTATCCCAGCAAAAATGCTGGAGTGGGTTGTCGTTTCCTCCTCCAAGAGATCCTCCTGACCCAGGGACTGAACTCGAGTCTCCTGCACCTATTGCCTTGGCAGGTGGATTCTTTACCACTGAGCCCACTGGGAAGCCCAGCGGGTGCTCTAACAGTTCTTAAATGTTCGATGCATACCCAACAATTTTGGCAGGTTTTTTTTTTTTTTTTTTACTTCTAGTTTCTTCTGTTATCAATTAGCCTTTGCCAAACTTAGTCTAACTCAAGTGAGATGCAGGCAACCTCAGACTCAGTCTGGTTTTTGAGCAGGACCCAGTCAACTCTGGCTGGCAACCACTGTGCAATCTAGAAACAAAACCAAGTTCAGAGTTTGCAAGCAGGAAATTGCAGAACACCAGTTAGACTGGAAGCTCCCTGCAAAGAAAGTGGGGGCTTAGACCCAAGAGGAACTTACCAGTGACCCTTGAAAAATGACAGGAAAGACAGTGAACTCAAAGATTTTTGGGAGTACCACACATGTTTTTGTCCCTAAATGCCATCAGAAGATCACTTTGGATCCCACTGTCAATAAATCTGTTAAGTAACAAAAATTCAACTTGGTAAATGTAAAGCTCTAATTGGCTTTATGTGAGAACTCATGAATTGGACAGCATCCCATCTAGGAAAAGAGAAGCACTGAGGAACTGTACAAAATGGAAAGTCCATCTCCTTCTGGGTGATGGGAAAAAGGGTATGTGGCAGATTACCTCATTGGGACTGACCAGAAAATTCCAGACTGAGCAATCAAGACTGCATTTCTGGGGGAGGTTGTAACTGCAAATAGGTCAGGTATTAAGTCTTTGTGAACTTAGCATAAGTGACTTCATTTTGCACCTCTTGTTTTTGTTTTCTTATTTTTTAACAATTATACAGACCCCATGGTTCTCCAAAATAACCATTTCAATCTATTTTCTAATCAAAAGATAGTATATCTTATTTTTAAAAATGTAAACAATACAGAAAAGAGTAAAAAATATATATAGGACTTCCCTGGTGATCCAGTGGTTAAGAATCCACCTGCCAATACAGGGGACATGGGTTCAGTCCCTGGTCTGGGAAGATTCCACATGCCATGGGGCAACCATACCTACGCGCCACAACTACTGAATCTGTGCTCTGCACCCAGAGAAGCCCTGCGACTAGAGAGTAGCCCCCAGTTGCCACAACTAGACAAAAGCCCACGCAGCAACAAAGACCCAACACAGTCAAAAATTAAGTAAATAAATATATATGGCCTTCCCTGGTGGCTTAGTGGTCAAGACCTATCTGCCATACAGGAGACACTGGTTCGATCCTTGGGTTGGGATGATCCCCTGGAGGAGGGCATGGCAATCCACTCCAGTATGCTTGCCAGGAGAATCCCATGGGCAGAAGAGCCTAGTGTGCTGCAGTCCAGAGTCCAACTCTTCCATATAATTTCTAGAATGTGTGTACTAATAGTTAATAGTAATTAACACTATTGATACAATCATGGATATACTCTAAGAAGTTTTATCACCACTTATTTAACAGTGCTTCCCACACAATTTAACATACCAAATAAGTCCTAGTTAAATATTTCTGAGATGGAAAGAATACAAATAATTTGAGGACAAATAATACAAATTATTTGTCCTTGGAACAAATAAGTTCCAAGGACCTTTTGGAACATCTCAAAGTTAATTAGAAGTCAAGTGAACTTCATTTAAAATTTGATCTTGTGGAAAGTTTGTTAAAAATTTTAGCCAGTGCTAATAAAAGATAATAAAAGGAAATAAATCTTGAATATTCACTGGAAGAACTGATGCTGAAGCTCCAATACTTTTGTCACCTGATGTGAAGAAATGACTCATTAGAAAAGACCCTGATGCTGGGAGAGATTGAAGGCAGGAGGAGAAGGGGACAACAGAGGGTGAGATGGTTGGATGGCATCACTGACTCAATGGAGATGAGTTTGAGCAAGCTCTGGGAGCTGGTGAAGCACAGGGAAGCCTAAGAGTCTGACACGACCGGATGACTAGACAAGAGCAACAATAAAAGATCTCAATGGCAAACACAGATCACTTAAAGAAACTCAATTACCAAAAGCAGTTCAGTATTTCAACAAAAGTTTGTCCCCTTTGAGAACCAAATTAAGTTGGACCACTATACATTTAAGATTCTATTTCTTAAGTTCAACCTTATCTTAGCTATCCTGACAATGCACAAAACTCAGTGCTCCTCCTCCACAAACCTTCCACAACTTTCTGTGTCCTTATTCATCTGTCCTCTTTTCATTCAGAAACAATCAACTCTGTGGCGGAACACCTCCTTCCCCTTTAACAAAATGCACTTTAATTCCTAATACCTTCTTTGCTAAAAACAAACATCCTACATTTTTTTCATATTGAAATGTTTTCTTTATAATTATTAGCCTTAAAACCTTGAAAAGTGAAAGTGTTAGTCACTCAGTAGTGTCTGACTCTTTGTGACCCCATGGGCTGTAGCCCACCAGTCTCCTCTGTCCATGGAATTTTCTAGGCAAGAATACTACAGTGGGTTGCCATTTCCTTCTCCAGAGGATCTTCCCAATGCAGAGATTGAACCTATGTCTCCTGCTTGACAGGCAAATTCTTTACCAGTGAGACACCTGGGAAGCCCACGCTAAGTTTAATGCTAGATATTAGTTTGATAATGACTGTCTTCTATATCACATGAACCCCAATTTATTCTAGCCAGTTTTATATTTTGAGTATTTATATAAGCACTTAATTTCCTTTAAGTCATGTAATTAGAGCTCTTTTACAAATTAATTTTGATAATGCTACACATCTATAATACATGTACAAACACAGACTCCATAGCTCCTGTTCCAAAATTTCAGCCATGAATCAGATACACCATGTAAAAAACAATGTAAAACTCAGTTACAAAAAAGATTGGGTTTCTGGCAGATGGGAGAAATCAAGGTCAGCTGTCTAAACGGCTAACACCTTTTTCACTAATGTTTATGGGAAAGGCATGGAGAAGGCGATGGCACCCCACTCCAGCACTCTTGCCTGGAGAATCCCATGGACGGAGGAGCCTGGTAGGCTGCAGTCCATGGGGTCACTAAGAGTCGGACATGACTGAACGACTTCCCTTTCACTTTTCACTTTCATGCATTGGAGAAGGAAATGGCAACCCACTCCAGTGTTCTTGCCTGGAGAATCCCAGGGACGGGGGAGCCTGGCGGGCTGCCGTCTATGGGGTCGCACAGAGTCGGACACGACTGAAGCGACTTAGCAGCAGCAGTATGGGAAAGGCATGTCCATTTCTATTTGTAGCTTTAGCTGATTTTTAGGAACAACTGGAGACTTTCTTCCTGGAAATGTCCCACTCTGGGACAAGGACACATTTTGTTTTGTTTTGTTTTTTCCCTGTTCTTTTCCTCCATATGACATCAGTAAAAGTTTTAAATATCACAAAACTAATTTGGGTGTATATGAAAAAACATGCTTTCTGGGTGGCTCAGTGGAAAAGAATCTGCCTGCAATGCAGGAGACACAGGTTCAATCCCTGGGTTGGAAGATCCCTGGAGGAGGAAATGGGAACCCGCTCCAGTATTCTTGCCGGGAAAACCCCATCGACAAAGGAGGCTGGCGGGCTACAGCACATAGGGTCACAAAAGAGTTGGACACAACTGAGCGACTGACATGAACACATGGAGAAACCATACTAAACAAAATAAAATGAAAACCTCAAAAGGCCCTAAAGGACCACAGTCAAACAGAAAATCCTCAATAAACCCTCAACTTTGGTCTTGGGTTTTACAGATACCAATGACACAGGAAACCATGAGCAACATAAATGACTGAGCAGGAAGATCAGTACGCACCCCACAGGGTCCTCATAGAATCCTGCCCAAACCCCCTGCAGAGATCCTGACAAGTACGGTGGTCACACGGTGTTATTACACAATGTAGCATCTTCATCTCACCCGCGTTCACAGCTGTAATCAGGTCACTTATCCAAAATGTGCCTTAGAAGACTTTCTTTAGAGAGCATAGAAACATTCTCTGTTTTCAAAGACAGAAATTCAAGACAGACAAAACGCAAACTGCACACACAAATCCTAGCATCCAAGGAAACAGATAAACCAGGTCACAAACCGAGCTGTAAAAGTCCAGCAACTCTTTCCACTCTCCAACAGGATACCCAACTCAAGTACAAGACAGTCTGAAGAAAAAGGCCCAAATGGAGAGGAAATAGTCTCTGTAAACACCGGAGTGACCTGTCCTGTATGAAGCCTGTGTCCACTCCCGTATGCTGATTCCTTATTCCACCTGCCAGGGACTTACCTGGCAGTCCAGTGGTTGAGACTCCATGCTCCAGTGCTGAGGGCATGGGCTCGTTCCCTGGTTGGGGAACTAAGATCCCGCATGCCTCATGGCATGACTAAAAAACTAATACATGAGGGAACTATAGTTTAAAGAGATATCACTTGCCCTGTTCCAACTGCCAAGTGTGGGGGCAGCCAGTGCTGCTTTGGGGAATTTTGAAGATGAGATCCTCAGGATAGGAGGTCCTGACATCTGCTAGGACCTTACCAGAAAATTCCCAAGCCAGGCTGGCTAGCCAAGGAGTAGCAAGGATTCTGGTTGGCTGTGCCAACATTTGTTACCTAGTCCAAGCTCATACTGCTTGTCACACAACAGGGCAAAAAATCAGAAGAGGAACTGTTAGTGCAAGGAATGGTGAGTTTATTTGGAAAGCCAGCAGAGAGAAAATGGTGAGATCCTGTCTTACAGGACCATCTTGCCTGAGTTAGAATTCAGACCTCTTTCTGCTAAAAGGCGAGGGAGTGAAGTTGAGCATCTCCTAGTTCCCATTAGCCTCTGGAGGCAATGTGTTCATTTCTTTGCAGTCATTCACAGCTGGGCCTGGCCATGATGTTTTCTGAGAGGCAAAGTTCCCAGAGGCGGGCTATTTTGTATAATTCAAGCTGATAAGCAACATTACTTTCATGATTAACTTGAAATAGAAAACAAGATTTCTTCCCATTTCAGAGTCAGTGACAGAGACATCCTTTAAAGGGGGATCTTACATGTCTGAAGCAAAATCCTGGAGCAATTCTCCACCCTGTGTGACAGACAGAAGGCAAGACATGGCAGTAGTCTTTGCTATGGGATGGTGAGGGATTGGTGGGGGGAGGAGAAGTTACCAGTTATAAAGGGAATTGACCCCAGGTTGGCTCTTTGGTTGCCAGGGAAACCAGCAGAGGAGCACCTCTTTTTGTCCTTTTGATAAGGTATTCCTAATCTTTAGAGCTATCATAATCTGGGCCTGGGGCAAGTACTTATGTAGGCATGCACTGATTAGGATCTACCAGCAAAAGGAAAGATCAGTCCTTGAGTAGGGTGAAGGTAAAGCAGAGACTGATAGAGCAGGGGATGTACAGAGAGCAAGTGAGCCACCACCCAGGGTGAACTGATCAGATATGATCATAAAACATTGTGTGTCACAGAAAAAACAAAATATCCTCCAAATTCCATTATAATGCACTCAAAGTCTTTTGTCATTTACAGAAAGTTACTGTTTCACTCAGATGCTTTTGTAAAAGTGTTTCTGCAAAAATATTTCATCTTCAGAGAAATTCATGGAAAGGGTTTTGACAAGTACTGGCTTCTGTTAAGGTGGAGATCATAAGACTGAATTGGGTAAAACTTGCCAGAACTAATGAAAAAACTAGATTCAAGCAGAACAAGTATTAATGACATCAGACTGAGCAAACTGGTGAGGGTGATTATAAGTTTTATGACATTTTGTTTTAAACTTTGCCAGTTCTTTTATATTATGCTTTTCCAAAGTTAAGGAAACTTCTCTCAAGCTATCTATGTCTTGCAGCATTTTGGTAAAGTATACCCTAGTAAACAAAGATGAAATATTTACTTTTTCTCTCTACCTGATCCCTCTTGAATTTGGAAACCCTTAAGTATTCTTTTCATGGCAATAGAGTTAGTTATTTGCATAAGTTCATTAAGCATTTGGTCTTTTATAACAGGGCGCAGCTGAAAATATTTGCTGTATTACTGACAGGGACAGAGTAAAGGGACAAAGCAGGTGATTAGTTAATCCCATCAGGGGCCTATAAGTAGAAAATGTATGGGAGACCCCCTGTAAGTTAAACGATGGCTCGAGAGAGCAGGCTTGCTTTACCGCACAACCAAGCAGGCTTGCTTAGCAACGAAACCAGGCAATGGAAGTGTGAGACATGACCCCAAACAATAACGCAACGGTGAGACCCACATCCTGCCCAGTGAGCTCAGTAAGTTAATGATCCCTGGGACATGCTCTTGTTTATCACACATGATAAACGATAATTTGTGGACCTAACTTGGACATGTACGGACAAGAAAATGCCTCTGCTCAATAGGAGGAGGAACTGTTGATGAAAGCATGACTTCTGCTCAAGAAAGACAAAGAAGGCCTCCTCCCCTCCCCACTTTTCCTTTGATTATAAAACTATATAGCCCAGTAAGTTCTCGGGGCATGGCACTTCTCACTTGCCCACTTGCAAACCTCACAAGCATTCTACTCTAATAAATCACTTCTTATCTATCACTTTGCCTCCCTCCGATTTCTTTTCTGCACTGAGACATAAAGCACCACACTACTAGAACTTTTCAGAGCCCTTGAAATGACCCAAGTGATTTCATTACCAAGGGTTTGACTGGATTGTCATATCTGAGAGAGAAGCATAAACTCAGATATGACCAGACAGCTTTAAGGAATTGAGGTTAGCTTTATGGAGCCAATAAAGCTTCTTGGAAAAGTCAACCCAGCACCTTGCTTCAGCAAAGTAGTCTTAAAAAGATCTTATATAGTCATAAATTATCAAGCCAACTTTAGTGAAAATAAATTAGTTTTACTAAGATTATCTTTGATAAAAAATGAGGATGATAGTAGAGAGAAAATTTATGTTTGTACCTTCCTCTCTATTAGATTCTAATCCTGTTAATTTTGTCTTTGAGACTTTGTATGTACCTGTAAACTGGACTGAATCCTGAATTCTAATTTCCTCAGA
Organism: Aepyceros melampus; assembly: GCA_006408695.1. Classification (NCBI taxonomy): domain Eukaryota; kingdom Metazoa; phylum Chordata; class Mammalia; order Artiodactyla; family Bovidae; genus Aepyceros; species Aepyceros melampus. Next base: position 105,823 of record SJXQ01007352.1, on the reverse strand, counting down.
TATCTGGATTCTCCAAACTACTGGTTCTGACTTTTTCCCACACTTCTGATTTGGAATCTGTAAGAACAAAGACTGCCCTTGATCTCCTTGAAATGGACCATACCAGGCCCTCCCCCACTTACCTAGATGGCGACCAGACTTCAGGGGCTTGAGCCTTGGGTACACAGTTCACAGAGAAAGACTTCATTTGACATCTGCTCTGGTACAAATGTTGGAGACCTACAGATCAAATTGATTAGGAGGAGAAGCAGCTGACAACAACGTAGACTGCTTCCTCCCGAGGCACCAGTGTTTTCTTCCTCAACCAGAGCAAACCATATCTAAGGTTAGTAACTCACACTTCACTGTCCCTTCACTGTCCCTTCACTGCCATAACTGCCTTACATAAGACCACACAGCTCTGCAAAGTCAACTTACAATAAACCCTTGAAAGTGAAAGTGAAGTCGCTCAGTTATGTCCAACTCTTTGCAACCCTACTGACTGTAGCCCACCAGGTTCCTCTGTCCATGGGATTTTCCAGAAAAGAATACTGGAGTGGGTCGCCATTTCCTTCTCCAGGAAATCTTCCCAACGCAGGGATTGAACCCAGGTCTCCCACATGGTAGGCAGACGCTTTGCCATCTGGGCCACCAGGGAAGTTTGCCGCAAACACATATCATCAGAGTTTGACTTTCTGCACTGTGGGCACCCTGGCACGTTCCTCGATTATGATTTCTGCCTATGATCTTTTCTATCTCAGTTATGTTACAGCCGAGGCCCCCAAATTCTCAGGTCAAGATCTAGGAGTCACCCTTGAAATACACCCAGAGTTCAACCACTTCTCACCAATCAATCTTTACCTCTCACCTGGAATATGGAGATGATCTCCTCAGCAGTCTCCTCACTTCCTCCCCTGGCCCTGCATTACGTTCTCCTCCCAGCAGTCAGAATTGTCCTTTTATGGTTTAGGTCAGTTATATATCACCCCTGTGATCACTTGGACATGAGTAACACGTGGGAACTGCTTCCGCATTGTTTCCATTTTTGCTGGCTGTGTGGCACCAGACATGTACAGCTTCTGGGGGTTGCAGTTTAGGAGTAGCTTTCTAGACTTCCTGCCAGCCAGCAGCTGTAGAAAAATCCCATTGCTAGCATTTCTTACACAGAATCAGCCAGATCTGGGCATTACTCTCGGACTGTTTTTACAGCACCCTCGTCCATTCTGTCAGCTACATTATTTGCTTTAATAAATACTTTCTCTGCTTAACCTTGTCAGAGTGGCTTATTCTGTATCCACCAAAGAATCCTGACTTTTTTGGGGCATGCCTAGTGGCTTGTGGGATCTTAGCTTCCCAAACAGGGGTTGAACCCAGGCCCTGGGCAGTGAAAGCCCTGAGTCCTAACTATTGGACACAGAGAATTCCCAGGAATCTTGGCTTTTTGAAAAGGAAAACCAACACCTATCAGTCTGCTTTAGAAGAGGCCCTCCAGCTTTTAACCTTTTGGTGTACTTCTTTCACTGTTTTGTGTTCATATAGATACATTCACTGGAGAAGGAAATGGCACCCCACTCCAGTACTCTTGCCTGGAAAATCCCATGGATGGAGGAGCCTGGTGGGCTGCAGTCCATGGGGTCGCTAAGAGTCGGACACGACTGAGAGACTTCACTTTCCCTTTTCACTTTCATGCATTGGAGAAGGGAATGGCAACCCACTCCAGTGTTCTTGCCTGGAGAATCCCAGGGACGAGGGAGCCTGGTGGGCTGCCGTCTATGGGGTCGCACGGAATCGGACACGACTGAAGTGACTTAGCTTAGCTTAGATACATTCACATACATATAATGTTTTTTTAATATATATATAAAATACACATTCAGAAATTTGTTAAATGTGGGCATAATTTTGATTCTGGGAAAAACTGAGGGTCAGAAAGGAAGGGTACAACAGAAGATGAAATGGTTGGATGGCATCACTGACTCAATGGATATGAGTTTGAGCAAGCTCTGGGAGATAGAGAAGGACAGGGAGGCCTGGCATGCTGCAGTCCATCGGGTTGCAAAGAGTCAGACATGACTTAGTGACTGAACAACAAAAACATATGCAGAAATTTGTTAAATGTGGGCATAATTTCATGCAATTTAGTATATATGCGTTTTTTCTCTACTTACCACTATTTCATAAGTACATTTTTGGTCATTATGACTTTTCACATAGATTTTGAGGGCTGTACAATGCTTCCTCAAATCATTATGAGTGACTCATAACATTACATGACAAATTATTGTTGGGCATTCAGATTCTTTTTTATTTTTCTTTATTATAAATAATGTTGCCGTGGATATCTTTATATATAAACCATATATAGTAGGATTGATTCATAAAAATAGAATTACTGAGTAACAAGATATGAGTGTTTTAAAGATTTCACATAGAGATGTCTAATTACCCTCAGAACTTGTACTAATTTGCACTTCCATCATTATCATATGGACATTAAGACCATATAGTATCTTTATAATTTATTTATTTTTTATTGAAGGATAATTGCTGTAAAGAATTTTGCTGTTTTCTGTCAAACCTCAACATGAATCAGCCATAGGTATACATATATCTCCTCCCTGTTAAACCTCCTTCCCCTCTCTCTCCCCACCCCACCCCTCTAGGCTGATACAGAGCCCCTGTTTGAGTTTCCTGAGCCATACAGCAAATTCCCATTGGCTCTCTATTTTACATATGGTAATGTGAGTTTCCATGTTACTCTTTCAATACATCTCACCCTCTCCTCCCCTCTCCCCATGTTCATAAATCTATTCTCTATGTCTGTTTCTCCATTGCTGCCCTGCAAATAATTTCTTCAGTACCATTTTTCTAGATTCCATATATATGCATTAGAATATGATATTTCTCTTTCTCTTTCTGACTTACTTCACTCTGTATAATAGTTCTAGGTTCATCCACCTTATTAGAACTGACTCAAAGGTGTTCCTTTTTATGGCTGAGTAATATTCTATTTGTGTATATGTACCACAACTTCTTTATCCATTCATCTGTCCATGGACATCTAGGTTGCTTCCATGTTCTAGCTATTGTAAATAGTACTGCAGTGAACAATGGGATACTTGTGTCTTTTTCAATTTTGGTTTTCTTGGGGGTATATGCCTAGGAGTGGGATTGCTGTGTCATATGGTGGTTTTATTCCTAGTTTTTTAAGGAATCTCCATACCATCTTCTATAGTGGCTGTATCAGTTTACATTCCCACCAAGAGTGCAAGAGAGTTCCCTTTTCTCCACATCCTCTCCAGAATTTATTGTCTGTAGACTTTTTGATGATGGCTGTTCTGACAGATGTGAGGTGATATCTCATTGTAGTTTTGATTTGCATTTCTCTAATAATGAGAGACATTGAACATCTTTTCATGTGTTTGTTAGCCATCTGTATGTCTTCTTTGGGGAAATTCTGTTAGGTCTTTTCCCCCCTTTTGATTGGGTTGTTTTTCTGGCATTGAGTTGTATGAGCTGCTGGTATATTTTGGAAATTAATCCTTGGTCAGTTGTTTCATTTGCTATTATTTTCTCCCATTCTGAGGGTTGTCTTTTCACCTTGCTTATAGTTTTCTTTGCTGTGCAAAGAAAGTTTAAAACTTGCTGTGCAAGTTTAATCAGGTCCCACTTGTTTACTTTTGTTTTTATTTCCGTTACTCTAGGAGGTGGGTCATAGAGGATCTTGCCTTGATTTATGTCATCAAGTGTTCTGCCTATGTTTTCCTCTAAGAGTTTTATAGTTTCTGGTCTTACATTTATATCTTTCATCCATTTTGAGGTTATCTTTATGTATGGTGTTAGGAAGTGTTCTAATTTCATTCTTTTACATGTAGCTGATCAGTTTTCCCAGCATCATTTATTGAAGAGGCTGTCTTTGCCCCATTGTATGTTCTTGCCTCCTTTGTCAAAAATAAGGTACCCATAGGTGCATGAATTTATTTCTGGGCTTTCTATCTTGTTCCATTTGTCTATATTTCTGTTTTTGTGCCAGTACCATACTGTTTTGATTACTGTTTGCAGTATCATCTGAAGTCAGAAAGCTTGACTCCTCCAGCTCCATTCTTCTTTCTCAAGACTGTTTTTTCTATTTGGGGTCTTCTTTGCTTCCATATGAATTGTGAAATTTTTTGTTCTAGTTCTGTGAAAAATGCCATTGGTAATTTGATAAGGATTGCATTGACTCTGTAGATTGCATTTGGTAGTATAGTCATTTTCACAATATTGATTCCTCCTACCCTGGAACATGGAATATCTCTCCATCTGTTTATGTCATCTTTGATTTCTTTCATCAGTGTCTTATAATTTTCTGTGTACAGTTCTTTTGTCTCCTTAGGTAAGTTTATTTCTAGATATTTAATTCTTTTTGTTGTAATGGTGAATGGGATTGATTCCTTAATTTCACTTTCTGATTTTTCATTGTTAGTATATAGAAATGCAGTGATTTCTGTGTACTGATTTTGTATCCTGCAGCTTTGCTAAATTCACTCATTAGCTTTAGTAATTTTCTGATACTATCTTTAGGGTTTTCTATGTACATTATCATGTCTTCTGCAAACATTGAGAGCTTTACTTCTTCTTTTCCAATCTGGATTCCTTTTATTTCTTTTCCTTCTGTGATTGCTGTAGCTAGGACTTCCAGAACTATGTTGAATAATAGTGGTGAAAGTGGACATCCTTGTCTTGTTCCTAATCTTAGGGGGAATGCTTTCAGTTTTTCACCTTTGAGATTAATGTTTGCTGTAGGCTTATCAAATATGCCCTTTACTAGTTGAGGTCAGTTACTTCTATGCCCATTTTTTGAAGAGTTTTAATCATAAATAGGTGCTAAATTTTGTGAAAGACTTTTTCTGCATCTGTTGAGATCATCATATGGCTTTTATCTTTCAATTTGTTAATATGGTACATCACATTGATTGATTTGTATAAGGACCATATAGTATCTTAAACATCAGAGCTATGTGTTATATGTACCTGTTTGTTTATATTGTCAAAGAGAACCAGAGCCAGACACTAGTTAAGGCAGTAAAGATAGATTTAATTCGGAAACAGTTGCAATAGGGGGAAAAAAACTAGTTCTTTTTTCTGTTGTTTTAATTTACCCTTTATTATTAGATTGAATTACTTTTTACATATTCATGTATCTATCATTGTTTTGAATTATTTTCCCATTTAGGTTGCTACTTAACATCGAGCAGAGTTCCTGTGCTCGACAGCAGGTCCTTATTGGTTATTCATTTTAAATATAGCAGTGTGTACATGTCAATCCCAAACTCTCTATCTCTTCTTCCCACCCTTCTATCCTGGTAACCATTAATCCATTCTCCAAGTCTGTGAATCTGTTTCTGTTTTGTAAATAAGTTCATTTGTATCATTTTTTAAAGGTTCCATGTATAAGCAATATAATATGACATTTGTCTTTCTCTCTCTGACTTCACTCAGTATGACAATCTCTAGTTCCCCCATGTTGCTGCGAATGGCGTTATTTAATTCTTTTTAATGGCTCAGTAATTTCCCATTGTATAGATGTACCACATCTTTTTATTCATTCCTCTGTTGATGGACATTTAGTTTGCATTCACAAAGAGACTTTAGTTTAGCACTGGGTTCAGTTCAGAACAAGGCAGCCAAAATTTATAGCCAAGGAACAGAGCTGGAGTGGCAGGGGGAGATTTGGAGGATGGAAAATTACTAGTAGCAGACCAGAGTGATCAAGTATCAAGGGTGGGAGAGGAGATATTTAATGAGCTAATTAAGAGCAATCAGATCTAAAGAGTAGCAGAAATTTTCTCTAAACTGATTTTCCTTGAAATTGGGCTAAGCACAGTTGACAAGGATGGATAAAAGTGTGCAAAGTCAAGGCCCCCCATCAGGAACAGGGTTTAGAGAAGTCTGACTAACAGTTTGGTCAGGAAGAGTATCTTATCAATATACATATTCGACTACTTCCTGTTTTGTCTTCCTTTCTACACTAGATTTTAGTTTATCATCTCAATTTTGTTTTATTTAATTTTTATTTTTTAGTTTGTTTTGCTTTACAATACTGTATTCATTTTGCTACACATCGACATGAATCAGCCACGAGTGTACATGAACTCCCAATCCCGACCCCCACCTCCCCCCTCCCTATCATCTCAACTTTAGCTGACTTTGATGCATATTTTGTTCAAAAAGAAGGCCACAGTGGAATTTCTAAATTTCACCTTTGTGTTATATGTCAAGAGAGACAGAATGCAAACAGTTATTAGTACTGGGATCAATTCTGCTCATACTTAAACAGAGTGGCCACTTTTAAAAGTATGAATTCAAAGATGATATTAAGATAAGAACTGAGTAACATACATTTTAAACTCTCGTAACTGAGGGGCTTCTCAGGTGGTGCTAGTGGTAAAGAACTCACCTGGTAATGCAGGAGTTGTAAGCAACATGGGTTTGATTCCTGGGTTGGGAAGATCCCCTGGAATAGGGCATGATAACCCACTCAGTATTTTTGCCTGGAGAATTCCATGGACAGAGGAGCCTGGCAGTCTACAGTCCATAAGGTCACAAAAAGTCATACTCGACTGAAGTGACTTACAGCACAAAAAAGCTGCACGTGTCTATCTACAAATATTTCTAAACACTTTCTTTAGCATACATGTTTTGGAAAAGAAACATTTACTGAAGGTTCACGTCCTCTTGTGCTTCTTAATTTGATAAACAGTCCAAATATGAGTTAACTCAACTTCAGCATAAAAAGCTGCCTGGTACTTCCTTTTCTGTTTCTCTATGGAGGAATGCTGTTCTGAGTTCGTAAGGCAAGAGAGAAGTTCTTACTGTGTACTCCATTAAGTTCCTTCAGGGCCTCTCTGCTGGGGTGACCTCAGAGAATGACTCATACACTTCAGTGGTTATGCTACTAGTTTCTTACGAGTTGAGCAAAGATCTCTGTGCATACTGCAAACTGTGTGCAGGAAAATCAGATGCTATGTGGAGAGGCTGAGAGAGCTGGCACTGTGTCTTTATTTTCTGCTTTTAGCTTCTGCACTGCCCAAGGCTGGGGAAGCCTATAACTGCTTGCCGGACTATTCCTCTTAGTCCAAGAGGCATCTATCTTCTCTCAGTTCACTGTGGTCCATTGACAAGACAGAGGCCCACGACCCTTCACCTTATACTTTCTGCAGTATGGCATGGTCTGACCTGGCATGTTCTCAGTTAGGGTTGAGTTCATTATGGTCCTGGAAACTGTGTATTATTAGCCACATTTGGGAGCCAGCATTAAGTAAGTTGCTCAAGTTCACACAGTTAGTAAATGAAAGAGGTGAATTAAACTCAGGTTTATCTCTCTTCTTTACACAGATGACTCACACACCTTGGTGTGTGGACCATTAGAATGTCCACACCGTAACAACTCATCACTGCTTTTAATCAGCTCTTCCCAGTGTTTTAATCAGCAGAAGTTTATTTTTCACAGTTTTGGAGACTGAGATGTCCCACCATCTGGGTGCCAGCTGATTCAGCTCCTGTGAGGCCCTCTTCCTGGCTTGCAGAGCGTCACCTTCTCAAAGTGTCCTCACATACTGGAGAGGGAGAAAAAGAGAGAGAAGACATAGATCCCATCCTGGGGACCCCGTCTTCATGACCTCATCTAAATCGAGTTACTTCCCCAAAGTTATTACCTCCTAACCATCAAATTGAGGGTTAGGGCTTTAGCATGTACATTTTGAGGGTTCACATTCAGTCAATACACCCTCTAATTCAGAATTTCCACCTCAAATCATACTAAGTAAATAGATGCCTACTTGGCTATTGGAAAAGATGAGCTCTGGAGTTACAGCACTTGTAAGAGCTCAGTCTTTAAATCTGTGTTGTATAGCGTTAGAACCACTAGCCACATGGGGCTAATGTACTTGAAATGTGGCTAATCTAAAGTGAGATGTATTTGAAATGTAAAACACACATCCAGTTTTAAAGACTTAGTATGAAACGAAGGATGGAAAACATTTCCTTTATACTTCTAATACTAATTATGTGTTGAAATGACAATATTTTAAATATGTTGATTAAATAAGGTTTATTATTAAAATTAATCTCACCTGTTTCTTTTTACTTTTTTTTGATGTAGCTACAAGAAAATTCAAAATAATATGTGTAGTTGCTTTTTATTTCTTTAGACAGTGATGTTTTAAGTAAATAACCTCATTAAGTAAGTAATGTAACATTAAGTAAGTAACATCATTAAGTAAGTAATGATGTTCAGTATGAATATACTAACACAGAAGTATGCACTGATAAGAGTTAAGGAATATTATTACCAAGGAACTTTCTGTATAAAATCATAATTACAAGAATATTTTATTTTTTATAATTCTCCAAATATATAATAAATTCTATTTTTTCAATCAACATGAGATTAAAATTAGAACTTGGTGACAATGCTAGTTCACTTAGGTCAGAAGGGTCTATAGATTCTGTCCTAACATATTCTTGCATAACAGTTAAAATATAGCATCCTTATTATTCAAGTGTTCATATTCAAATCACTACATTACCTGGTGACATAGGCCTACAGCAGACATAACAGACATAAATTTGTTAATAAACTTATATACATTACTTTCAATTCGAGCATTTCTATTTCCTTATCACTAACACCTAATCCTTACACTTTGATTCTTCAAAAGAAAATTCCTTTTAAATAATCTCCCACATTTTATTTTGAATTCTTGGTCCTCATTTAACATGTTTTCCTTAAACAGTCCTTTTCTGATATAGTACAGTTATCCTAAAATAATTGACATGGCTACATTTTCAAAATCACTGTAAATTCTAACAGGATATAAATGTACTTTCTAAATCAGTAAACATCCAGAAATGAATAGATATTAGTAGATGAGTGCTTGTGTAGTGCTTACTTTATACTGAGTAATGGTGCTAGGTTTACTTATTCATGAGTTAAATTTGTTAGGCATCTAAATATGACCTGATGTTTTCATGTAGGAATACAAGGTATAAATGGTCAAAGAGATAATGGAGCCAATATAATCTTATAGCATTGAGACTTATCCAAAGTTTGCACTATTCACATAGCTACACATTTCAGCCTAGTTAATTTCTCAATTCTGAGAAGGAAATTATCTTGAACTTGCTGTACCCTAAGGAAATGGTGCTTTCAACAGCAATTTAGCTGCTTCCTTTGAATTTTTTTCCTGGCTTTTTTTTGGGGGGGGGTAGTTTTACTGCTAAAGCAACTTCTAAAACATTTTTTGGTAGTTGTGGTTCTGGGTAACTATGTTATGTTTTTATTATAGGCATTATAGAATTATTTGATTTCTTAAAGTATGCATCGTTTTTTTGGGTGTTAGTTCTAAAAGGTCTTGGAGGTCTTCATAGAACCGTTCAACTTCAGCTTCTTCATCGTTACTGGTTGGGGCATAGGTTTGGATTACTGTGATATTGAATGGTTTGCCTTGGAAATGAACAGAGATCATTCTGTCATTTTTGAGATTGCATCCAAGTACTGCATTTCAGACTCTTTTGTTGACCATGATGGCTACTCCATTTCTTCTGGGGATTCCTGCCCACAGTAGTAGATATAATGGTCATCTGAGTTAAATTCACCCATTCCAGTCCATTTTAGTTTGCTGATTCCTAGAATATTGATGTTCACTCTTGCCATCTTCTGTTTGGCCATTGCCAATTTGCTTTGATTCATGGATCTGACATTCCAGGTTCCTATGCAATATTGCTCTTTACAGCATTGGATCTTGCTTCTATCATCAGTCACATGCACAGCTGGGTATTGGTGTTGCTTTGGCTCCATCCCTTCATTCTTTCTGGAGTTATTTCTCCACTGATCTCTAGTAGCATATTGGGCACCTACTGACCTGGGGATTTCCCTTCAGTATCCTATCTTTTTGCCTTTTCATACTGTTCATGGGGTTCTCAAGGCAAGAATACTGAAGTGGTTTGCCATTCCCTTCTCCAGCAGACCACATTCTGTCAGATCTCTCCACCATGACCCACCCGTCTTGGGTGGCCCCACACAGCATGGATTAGTTTCATTGAGTTAGACAAGGCTGTGGTCCATGTGATCAGATTGGCTGGTTTTCTGTGATTATGGTTCCAGTGTGTCTGCCCTCTGATGCCCTCTCGCAACACCTACCACCTTACTTGGATTTCTCTTACCTTGGATGTGGGGTATCTCTTCATGGCTGCTCCAGCAAAACACAGCCACTGCTCCTTGACTTGGATGAGGGGTATCTCTTCATGGCCTCCCCACCTGACCTTGAACATGAAATATCTCCTCTAGGCTGGAATGCAAAAGTAGGAAGTCAAGAAACATCTGGAGTAACAGGCAAATTTGGCCTTGGAGTATGGAATGAAGCAGGGCAAAGGCTAATAGAGTTTTGCCAAGAGAATTCACTGGTCATAGCAAACACTCATTCCAACAACACAAGAGAAGACTCTACACATGGACATCACCAGATGGTCAACACTGAAATCAGATTGATTATATTCTTTGCAGCCAAAAATGGAGAAGCTCTATACAGTCAGCAAAAGCAAGACCGGGAGCTGACTGTGGCTCAGATATGAACTCCTTCTTGCCAAATTCAGACTTAAATTGAAGAAAGTAGGGAAAACCACTAGACCATTCAGTTCAGTTCAGTTCAGTTCAGTCACTCAGTCACATCCGATTCTTTGCGACCCCATGAATCGCAGCACGCCAGGTCTCCCTGTCCATCACCAACTCCCAGAGTTCATTAAACTCACATCCATCAAGTCAGTGATGCCATCCAGCCATCTCATCCTCTATCATCCCCTTCTCCTCCTGCCCCCAATCCCTCCCAGCATCCGAGTCTTCTCCAATGAGTCAAATCTTTGCACGAGGTGGCCAAAGTACTGGAGGTTCAGCTTTAGCATCATTCCTTCCAAAGAAATCCCAGGGCTGATCTCCTTCAGAATGGACTGGTTGGATCTCCTTGCAGTCCAAGGGACTCTCAAGAGTCTTCTCCAACACCACAGTTCAAAAGCATCAATTCTTCGACGCTCAGCCTTCTTCACAGTCCAACTCTCACATCCATACATGGCCACAGGAAAAGCCATAGCCTTGACTAGATGGACCTTAGTTGGCAAAGTAATGTCTCTGCTTTTCAGTATGCTATCTAGGTTGGTCATAACTTTCCTTCCAAGGAGTAAGCATCTTTTAATTTCATGGCTGCAGTCACCATCTGCAGTGATTTGGGGGCCCAAAAACATAAAGTCTAACACTGTGTCCACTCTTTCCCCATCTATTTCCCATGAAGTGATAGGACCAGATGCCATGATCTTCGTTTTCTGAATGTTGAGCTTTAAGCCAACTTTTTCACTCTCCTCTTTCCCTTTCATCACGAGGCTTTTTAGTTCCTCTTCATTTTCTGCCATAAGGGTGGTGTCATCTGCATATCTGAGGTTATTGATATTTCTCCCGGCAATCTTGATTCCAGCTTGTGCTTCTTCCAGCCCAGTGTTTCTCACAATGTACTCTGTGTATAAGTTAAATAAGCAGAGCTGACTGTGGCTCAGATCATGAACTCCTTATTGCCAAATTCAGACTTAAATTGAAGAAAGTAGGGAAACCACTAGACCATTCAGATATGACCTAAATCAAATCTCTTATGATTATACAGTGGACATGACAAATAAATTCAAGGGACTAGATCTGATAGACAGAGTGCCTGAAGAACTATGGACTGAGGCTCGTGACATTGTACAGGAGACAAGGATCAAGACCATCCCCATGGAAAAGAAATGTAAAAAGCTAAATGGCTGTCTGAGGAGGCCTTATAAGTAGCTGAGGAAAGAAGTGAAAGGCAAAGGAGAAAAGCAAAGATATACCCATTTGGATGCAGAGATCCAAAGAACAGCAAGGAGAGAGAATAAAGCCTTCCTCAGTGATCAATGCAAAGAAATAGAGGAAAACAATGGAATGGGAAAGACTAGAGATCTCTTCAAGAAAATTAGAGATACCAAGGGAATATTTCATGCAAAGATGGGCTCGATAAAGGACAGAAATGGGATGGACCTAACAGAAGCAGAAGATATTAAGAAGAGGTGGCAAGATACCAGAAGACTATACAGAAAGGATCTTCATGACCCAGATAACCACGATGGTGTGATCACTTGTGATCACTCACCTAGAGCCAGACATTCTGGAATGCAAAGTCAAGTGGGCCTTAGGAAGCGTCACCATGAAAAAAACTAGTGGAGGTGATGGAATTCTAGCTGAGCTATTTCAAATCCTGAAAGATGATGCTGTGAATGTGCTGCACTCAATATACCAGCAAATTTGGAAAACTCAGCAGTGGCCACAGGATTAGAAAAGATTAGTTTTCACTCCAATCCTAAAAAATTGCAGTGCCAAAGAATCCTCAAACTACTGCACAATTGCACTCATCCCACACACCAGCAAAGTAAATGCTCAAAATTCTCCAAGCTACGCTTCAACAGTACGTGAACTGTGAACTTCCAAATGTTCAAGGTGGATTTAGAAAAGGCAGAGGAACTAGAGATCATATTGCCAACACCTGTTGGATCATTGAAAAACCAAGAAAGTTCCCCCTAAAATGCCTACTTCTGCCACAAAGCCTTTGACTGTGTGGATCACAACAAACTGTGCACAATTCTTCAAGAGATAGGAATACCAGACCACCTAACCTGCCTCCTGAGAAATTTGTATGCAGGTCAAGAAGCAAGTTATAACTGGACATGGAACAACAGGCTGATTCCAAATTGGGAAAGGAGTTCGTCAAGGCTGTATATTGCCACCTTGCTTATTTAACTTATATACAGAGGACATCATGTGAAATGCTGGGCTGGATGAAGCACCAGCTGGAATCAGACTGCTGGGAGAAATATCAATAACCTCAGATATGTAGATGACACCACCCTTATGGCAGAAAAGCAAAGAGGAACTAAAGAGCCTCTTGACGAAAGTGAAAGAGGAGAGTGAAAAAGTTGGCTTAAAACTCAACATTCAAAAAACTAAGATCATGGCATCTGGTCCCATCACTTCATGGCAAATAGATGGGGAACAATGGAAACAATGACAGTCTTTATTTTTGGGGCAGATGGTGACTGTAGCCATGGAATTAAACAATGCTTGCTCCTTGGAAGAAAAGCTATGACCAATCTAGACAGCATATTAAAAAGCAGAGACATTATTTAGTCAACAAAGGTCCATCTAGTCAAAGCTATGGTTTTCCCAGTAGTCATGTATGGATGTGAGAGTTGGACTATGAAGAAAGCTGGGCGCTAAAGAATCGATGCTTTTGAACTGAGGTATTGGAGAAGACTCTTGAGAGTCCCTTGGACTGCAAGGAGATCCAACCAGTCAATCCCAAAGGAAGTCATTCCTGAATATTCATTGGAAGGACTAATGCTGAAGCTCCACTATTTTGGCCAGCTGATGGGAAGAACTGACTCATTGGAAAAGATCCTGATGGTGGGAAAGATTGAAGGCAGGAGGAGAAGGGAACGACAGAGGATGAGATAGTTGGATGGCATCACTGACTCCATGGACATGAGTTTAAGTAAGCTCTGAGAGTTGGTGTAGAACAGGGCAGCTGGTGTGCTGCAGTCCATGGGGTTTCAAATAGTTGGACCCAACTGAGTGACTGAACTGAACTGAACTGACAATCACTGTGGAGAACCAGTTCTTTTTCCTACTGCTGGCTTTTTCTCAGGAGGCTGGGTAGAAAAGATGCTGACTTCATGGAAATTATATATATGTATATAAGACTATATATAAACATATAAATATACATAATTGTATATTAATTAGTATATATTATATAGAAATTATGTATATAATGCTGAATTCTTATATAACAAAAAAAGCAAGTGAAAACAAATAAGCAAAAAGCACAAACTATCAAATATAAAGTATCAAACACAACAAGCAAATTCATTGCTTTTTTGTATAATTCTCCAGTCCCATTTAAGAACAGGTTTTTAATATAATGGGCCTCCCTTGTGACTCAGCTGGTAAAGAATCATCCTGCAATGTGGGATATGTGGGTTTGATTCCTGGGTTGGGAAAATCCCCTGGAGAAGGGAAATGGTACCCACTCCAGTGTCCTGGCCTGGAGAATTACATGGACTGTATAGTCTGTGGGGTCACAAAGAGTCGGACACAACTGAGCGACTTTCACTTTCACTTTTAATATAATACAGTTAATAAATAAAAAGTTTACACCATTTGATGTATTTTGCTTATGTTAGGTATTTTTACTCAGCTCATTTATTAGTACTACAAGTGGTAAGTAATTAATTTATATTACTAACTTATGAACTTTTACTATACATAATAAGTATATAACTATTATAAAAATTTTATTTTATTTTTAACATAAATTTGGAAGCAGCCAGATTGCTCTGATACAACTAATTAAACTTTTGACATTTATTAGCCCTTGGTGTCAACAAATTATATAGTCTAGTAAAGAATTACAGTAAAGCTTTTGAAATACTGAGCATGAAGTAGAAATAAAAAATTTGCCTGCTAACAGCATGTACAAATACCACTTACACCATTCTAAATACATATACTACAAAGATAAATAATGGTATTAGAAGTCTTGATAACACATGGGAAGTATCGGCACCATTATCACCACCACGAGCAACAATTATGATAGGAGTGACAAAAACAACAAAACTGAAAGTTATCGAATGGTTGTCCTGAACTTGGGATAGTCCCAAGCACATTTCATGTATAACCTTATTTAATGCTTGAGAAATTTTTTGACTCATTTTAAAAATGTTTAAAATACAGAGATAGAAACATATTTAGAAAGCAGAAATTTCACCTTTTATCAGAATAATACAGTGAAAGCTTAAGATTAATTAGACTGGTCAAATCTGCTTTAGTATTTTCGGTCATACATCTTCATTTGTTCTTAGTGTGCAAGAAGTTGGTTTATAGTGCTTATTACAAAATACATTTTTTTTTGTTTTTCAAATTAAAATTTTTTCAATAAATATGGGAAAGAGAAGGGAATAAAAGGTATTACAGTAGTGGTTTGTGCATACTAATTTTTTGTTAAAGTTCAATGGGTTTTTTTCCCCCAGTGTATTTTGTTTTTTTATTTTTTGTCTTTCTTTAATATTACAATTTTATCCTATGACAGTGGTAAGTCTTATCCCTCCTCTTTTTCCTCCTCCTCCTCTTCCCCCTCCTCTTCTTCCTCCTCTCCCCCCTCCTCTTCCTCCTCTCCTCCCTCCTCCTCTTCCTCCTCTTCCTCCTCCTCTTCCTCCTCTCCCTCCTCTCCCTCCTCCTCCTCTTCTTCCTCCTCTTCCTCTTCCTCTTCCTCTTCTCCCCCCTCCTCCTCCTCTTCTTCCTCCTCCTCCTCCTCCTCCACCTGCTTCTCTTTCTTTCCCTCCTTTTTTGCTGGCCCAGTTTCCACAGGGGTAAAAACCATCTGTTCTTCCACTAATATATTTGGAAAATAAGACTGTATTATCAAGACAATTGTGGCACTCAGTGAAAAACACATCATTCTCAGAAATAAAATCAATAAGCACAGTGGATCACACACAATTGGTCGGGGTACTTCCCATCTTGGATACCAATATCGGTAATCTGTAAATAAAGAAGTAATTGAAAGCTGGATTTCACATGAAGTAGTTAAATCGTTCAAGAAATAAAGGACAACAATACATACATATGGCTTGGTCACGATCTGCATTGCCTAGAAAGAAAAAGAAAGTTCACAAAGAATTACATAAAATTTCTTCTGTTTCTAGAATATAAGATACTTTTCCCAACAATAATGTTATTCTTCTAGTTTTCAGGTACCATACCCTCGTCTTTGATGCCCCCCCTTCAACCAGTAGCCAATTGTAAGGTACAACATGTTTCTTTCAGTAGAGTCTCCTGGTCTGCTAGAGAAAGCACGGAAGAATGGAAGAAGAGGTATGGATTCCAGTACTTATTCTGTTTCTTAATCATCCTGTCAGCTTATATAAAACACTTCACTTCTTCTTTCCAAAGACTGTTCCAGCTTCAACATTCTAGAATTCCATAACATCCTTTTTAAAAAATGAAGTACAGTTAATTTAATATTGTTAGCTTATTTTTAATCTTTCTTCTCCCCACACCCCCCAAGATCATTCAAAATTAGTCCTCTGAATTTATTCATTTTCCTCATTTAATTCTTATTTTCTGAAGCTTTTGGTTGCTCTTCATCTCACAGATGGCAAGGATAACTACAGAGCCTGGTACTCCTTGTTTTTTGCTATCCAGCCCAATGCTATCACAATATGTTTCAGGAAATAAATTTCCTTTCCTTTGCTCATTTGGGCAGAGAAGTTCAATCACTCCCAGATTCCACCAGGAAGGAGGCTGGAAGGGTAAATGCAGTTTCACCCACAGATACCTTAATGTCAACCAGGGCTTTGTCTTGCAATGATGCAAATCTTGGAGGAAAATTTATAAATTACTCCTCAGGCACCACGGAGATGAACTGAAGTTATCTGTTGGATTTCTGAAGCTATGTTAGCCTTCTGTGCTTGGTATTATTTATTACTTCATATTTTATGAAATAATTTCTATTTTAGAAAATCTTTCACTGGGACTTCCCTCGCAGTCCAGTGGTTAAGACTCCGTGCTTTACATTGCAGAGTCTGAAGGTTCAATCCCTGGTAGGGTAGCATGTTAAGATCTCACACGCTACACAGTGTGGCCAAAATACAAAAAAACCTTTTACAGTACAGTCTGTATGTATCTTCTCTACTTCCTTTTGTGTGAAAATGAAAGTGAAAGTCAGAGCTGCTCAGTCGTGTTCAACTCTTTGTGACCCCATGGACTTTTCCAGGCTGGAACACTGGAGTGGGTAGCCTTTCCCTTTCCCAGGGGATCTTTCCAACCCAAGGATGGAATCCAGGTCTCCCGTATTGCAGACAGATTCTTTACCAGCTGAGCCACAAGGAAGCCCAAGAATACTGGAGTGGGTAGCCTATCCCTTCTCCATGGGATATTCCCGACCCAGGAATCCATCCAGGGTTTCCTGCATTGCAAGTGGATTCTTTACTTACTGAGCTATGAGGGAAGCCCTTTGGTGTATGTGTATTTATTTATTGCTTATTTTGAGCAATGATGCAATCAGTACATTTCTTTGTATCTTTAGTTCTCATCACGAATTTCCATTGATTACATTCTTCTTTTACTCTTGTACTTGATTTAAATACATTTAAATTTACTAACATCACTATTTGTTTGATTTATCATCTATAAATAATATGTTTTGACCCCTGGCTATAAAAGATGATGAAAATTAAGCACATTTTTTTTTCTACCTCTGTCTTTTCTTGCCAAGTTTTAGGAATTATATTATTTGTACATCACCAGATTTTATTACCCATACAGTTTGTTTTATCATTATAACCTTCAGGTTTGTTTTAATCTTTGTCTATCAATTAAGATTCAGTGCTTGAGGACAGTTCTTCCAGTGTAGTGTTTTGCTTTACCATCCATCTTTTTTGGTGAAAGTCATTCTCTAGCAGTTTACTGAAATGCTTATGAGAACTATACACCACAAGTTACTGCCTGTTCCCACACTATATGTCTATTTGCTTATATATGAAAGCTTGGGCTCTATACAAATTCCTGGTTGACACTTGTATTAAGGACAATGTAGGCATCACTCCACTGACCCTTAGGTTTTACTGTTATTGTAGAGAAGCTTGAGGCTGGGCTGGGTTTTTCTCCTCTGCAGGATTGCTAGTATGGCATTACTATCACATAAGTATATCAGTTGTGTCTCTTTGCAACCCATGGACTGCAGCCCACCAGGCTTCTCTGTCCAGGGGATTTTCCCAGCAGGAATACTGGAGTGGGTTGCCATTTCCTCCTCTAGGGGATCTTCCCGACCGCATCTCCTGCACTGCTGGCAGATTCTTTGCTGCTAAGCCACTGGGAAAGCCCCAAAGCTTTAGGTTTGAGTTTGCCAAAGACAAGACTGCTAGTGAAATTTGGACTATTTGAAAGAAGTAGAGACCATTATTCTTCAGAAGTGGCTGCTGGCTAAATGGATTTGAGATTCACAGTTACCTCTTCGGTAGAATGGGAAATTTTTGCTTTGCTTCTGAATGCCGAGACAGTTTGTGGGAGCTTTCTCAAAGATTCTTGAGAATTGCAGCAATTTTCTGGTGAGCTTTTAAGAATCACCTATTTTGGTGTCTCAGGCTAAGAGGTCTTCAGAGTCTGCTTCCCTGACATTTTAGCTATTTTCCTCTGCTTTTTCATGGCACCTTCTCTGATCTTCACTACCTGAGCGTTTACAGCATATTTCTCACTCTGAACACAGTATTGTCAGAAAACTTAAGAGTGGCTATTTTTTCTCTTTTCTTCAAAAAAGAATTTGACTGTTAAACTCTCTAATAAATGATTTTACATTTTTGCGTAGATGCTTAAAGGATTCTTTTTTTCTTCTTACTTACTAGGCAATGTCCAGATGGTGACTACTTTCTGTCACTTTTTCTGGCACATAGTATATACCTTTTTTCTTTACAAGGTTTTTACTTTATTTAAAGTTGAAGTATAAGTGACATAAATCATTTGTTACAACACACAACATAATGATTTGACATTTGTATATTTTGTGGCACGATCACCACAATAAGCCCAGTTTACCTTCATTAGTATACATAGTGACAAAACTTTTTTCTTAAGAACTTTGAATATATACTCTCTTAACAACTTCCAAATATGTAATACAGTATTATAAACTATAGTCACCATGATGTTGATTATTACATCCTTATGACTTATTTATAAGTGGAGGTGGAATTTTGTACTTTTGACCCCCTTCATCCATTTCATTCACTTGCTTCTGGCAACCACTAATTTATTCAAATCTGCAAGCTTGGTTTTTTTTTTTGTTTGTTTGTTTTTCATTCCACCTACAAGTGAGTTCATGTGGTCTTTCTTTCTCTGACTTATATCACTTAGTGTAATGCCCTCAGAGTCCATTCATATTGTCACAAGTGGCAAGATTTCCTTCTTTTTCATGGATAAATAATACTGCATTGTGCATACATATCACATTTTCTTTATCCATTTATCCACTAATGGACATTAAGGTTGTTTCCATATCTTGACTAGTATAAATAATGCTGCAATAAACATGGTAGTGTATATATCTTTTCGAATTAGTGTTTTCATTTTTTTTTGGATAAATACCTTCAAGTGGAATTGCTGGATCGTATGAGAGTCCCTTGGACTGCAAGGAGATCCAACCAGTCCATTCTAAAGGAGATCAGTCCTGGGTGTTCATTGGAAGGACTGATGCTAAAGCTGAAACTCCAGTACTTTGGCCACCTCATGAGAAGAGTTGACTCATTGGAAAAGACTCTGATGCTGGGAGGGATTGGGGGCAGGAGGAGAAGGGGATGACCGAGGATGAGATGGCTGGATGGCATCACGGACTCAATGGAGGGAGTTGGTGATGGACAGGGAGGCCTGGCATGCTGCAGTCACAGGGTTGCAAAGAGTTGGACACGACTGAGCAACTGAACTGAACTGATGGTAGCTGTAGGCCTTCCAAGGTGGTGCAGTGGTAAAGAATCTGCTTGCCAATACAGGACATGCATGAGATGCTGGTTTGATCCCTGGGTTGGGAAAAGCCTCTGGAGTAGGAAATGGTAACCCAATCTACTATTCTTGCCTAGAAAATTCCACGGACAGGGGAGACTGGCAGGTTATAGGCCAAGCAAACTTGCATCTCGTGACTGAATGTGCATATGTACACATACACACACACACACACACACACTAGTTGTTATTTTTAATTTTGGAGGAATTTCCATATTATTTTCCATAGTGGCTATCCCAATTTACATTCTATAGTATGCACATTCAAGAATTTCTGTTTCTGAAGTTTTTAGTTATTTCTTTAAATATCTGTATATCTATCTATTCTCAGTTTTAAAATAAATCTGGATTTTGATTTATTTAAATATCTATGTATCTATAACAAATCCGGATTTTGGTTATTTGGTGCTTCCTTGTGGCTGGTTTAGGTTATGCCTCTTTGGTAGGAATACCACACAGGTGATGACATGCTCTCCTCACTGAATTCTCTTAGGTGGTGAGGGGTTTTGTTTTTGATACTTCCTGTTGCTGGTGATATTCACTCTGATCATTTTGTTAGGTTGTGTCTGCCAGGCTCCTCCATTGTGAAGTTAGTCTTTTGGAGAAGGAAATGGCAACCCACTCCAGTACTCTTGCCTTGAAAATCCAGTCTTTACCCTTAATGAAGTACTTCTATGAGGAGTTACTTCTGAACCATGCAAATAAACTGTTTCTCATACAACTTTTAATTTATTCACTTATTAATTTATATCAGTATGAATTATAGCATCCTGCTTTATCCAGTGAGTTATAATTGACTATTATTTTGGTGCTCAAACTGTCCCAGGTTTGCCCAGTAAAAGCCCTTTAAGATGGCTTCTGTGTCCTTTATGGTACATGTCTCCACCATTCTTTGAGCACTTCCTTGCTTTCAGGTAGAAAAAGATGTTTTGGGTTTATTTAATGTTTCTCCTGCCCAGCCCTGGAATGTGACCTTTCTCCAGAGAGTCCTGGCTCCCTCTAGTGCGGACTGTAATTTAGAAACCAGGGTCTGAGTACTATCGTGCTCATGGCATCGCTCAGTCAGGTCCGACTCTTTGCAACCCCATAGACTGTGGCCCACCAGGCTCTTCTGTCCACGGAATTCTTCTGGCAAGAATACTGAAGTGGGTTGCCACGCCCTTCTCCAGGGGATCTTCCTCACCCAGGGATCAAACTTGCATCTCTTACATCTCCTGCATTGGCAGGCAAGTTCCCTACCACTAGCGCCACCTTGGAAGCCCCCGTTGCTTTGCACGGAGAGGACGCTGTTCCAAGGCTGTCTCAGAGCTAGGGAATAAATGTATGTTGATACATACATATATAAATATTTGCGTCTATGTTTCTTTATATTTATTGAAACTCTTAAGTTCCAGTAACTCTAAATCATCCAAATCATCACCAAAGATTCGAGCTTGTTTTCTTCCTTTGTATATTCATATGCCATCCTCTGACAGTGAGAAAACCAGCTCCATTGTCCTTAATCTATTTGCTTATTTGATCTATCCTCTAACATGCTTCTGGGCTTCTCTGGTAGCTCAGATGGTAAAGAATCCAAATGCAATGCGGGAGACTTGGGCTTGATTCCAGGGTTGGGAAGATCCCCTGGAGAAAGCAACGGCTAGCCACTCCAGTATTCTGGCTTGGAGAATTGCATGGACGAGGAGTCTGGCAGGCTACAGTCCATATAGGGTCGCAAAGAGTTAGACATGACTGAGAGACTTACACTTTCACTTTCCAAAATGCTTCTAATCTCCCATCACTGCTTCTACTCCTTCTTCTTGCTTGGACTCTGATACACCACTCCATAGCGGTGGTAGAGTTGCCAGATTCAGCAAATAAAAATATAGGATGCCTAGTTATATTCAAATTTCAGAAAACAACAGACATATTTTAGTATAAGTATAGCCTATGTAATATTTGGGATATATTTATACGAAAAATACTTTTGTTTTTCTGAAATTCAAATTTAACTGGATGCCTAGCATTTCAAAATTTTTAAATTGAAGTTCAGTTGATTTTAAATGTTGTGCCAATCTCTGTGGTACAGCAAAGTGTCTCAGTTAAACACACATATAAATTATTTTTTATATTCTTTTCCATAATGGTTTATCACAGGATATTCAATATAGTTTCCTGTGCTATACATTGGGACCTTATTGTTTACCTATTTTAAATGAATAGCTTCCGTCTACCAACCTCAAACACCCAGTCCATCTCTCTCCCTCCTCCTCTGGATGCCCAGCATTTAATCTGGCAACTGACAGGCTGATCCTCTACTTGGATCCCTCTCCCACTCTGCTCAGACTCTGAAAGTTAGCTTTGGGCTTCTCCAACATATGGATTCCTTTCTTACCCCACTAGGGCTCTGACCGTTCCCATGCCAAGCCACCTCCCCCAACATTAAAAGCTTCCTCACCTAGTTTGACTCTGATACCTAGTGTGAGGAGACTGCCCTCAAATGCGGAGGCCTCCTTAGCTGCTTCCTTTTTAACACCTCTCTTCAGGTCAGCCCTAGACGTGAATCTTCTCCCCATTCTGCCTGGGCTCCCACAAAGGTCCAGCCCAGACCTCCAGGGATGCCTTCCCCAGCTGGGCAGATTCTGACACACTGCCAGGCATCTCCCTCCCACCCCGGGTGGATCTGTCCCCACCGTGCCTGGGATGTGACACCGCAGAGTGAGCCAGTCCTGCATGGACATGCCATTATTCTGATCTGGGGCCCCAAGCCTGATCTCCAGCAGACATATTCACCTCACCCCATGAGGGGACTAGCTCTCCACACAAGGCCATATGCCGTGTGTTCTCATCCCACTTGGGCTCTCTCCTCACACCCACCGCATCACGTATGAATTCCTTGTCTTCTTGCTTAGGTGCTAACGTGTCTCCCTCTGTGTGGATACCTACCTCTTTCTGACCTACCCAGCGGTTTTAGGTCTAGATATTCCCAGGAAGAGAAAGGAAAAGGGAAGAGCAAGAGCAAGGTTTTGCATCTTGATTCAGATGAAGCAAGGAAAGAAATGTTACAGTGGATCACTCCAGCAGTGGCATTATAATGAAATTGTTCACTAGTTTCTTTAACAAAAAGCATAATATGCCCCTGTCTGAATTTACTCCCTACCACATTCCTGTAAGCATCTTGGGTTATATGCTCTCATATTTAGAAAAATGAAAAGAAAAATTGATTAATAAAACATTTTCTAGTTTTACCTTCTGAATATTTGGGGGGGGGGAAACAAAAGTAAAAGGCTATTATATTAACCACTTTCTATTTTACTTCTTTTCTCTTTTTTTATAAATATTTTAGAATATCCTATTCTTTAGAACAGTCATTCTCAAACAGGCTGATATTTCAGCAATGAGATGCAAAGCTTTTCTTCAGAGTAAAACTGTTAGTTCTCATTCCTTCTTTCAGATATTCTAGTATGTCCTTAGGGGCAGGAATAAGGTTAGAGAGGGCAGAAAAGGCGGTACAGCCAGCTTAAAAGAGGCTAAAGATGATAGAGTTTGATACCACCTTTGATAATGTCACAGTACCTTTCTGATCTAAGGAACAGTGTTAACATGACAATGAGAGGCTAGTGTTCACCACCTCGTTTCCCTGCATTCAGTGCATATGGAACGTTTCAAGTCTCGGGTATTTCTTTAGCTTACTGCATAGAAAGTCTGTGCATCTGTCATAGCTGTCACACTGAGAGCACATTAATCCCCGCTGATAAGGCCTTCTGGACAGACCTCCTCTACAAAAGAGCAGAAATACCTTATTAGAAAAAGTCTCACGTTTCATGTTATCTAAATAATATGGCTACTGGATTTTTAGTTCATTTATAAAGGTGATTTCATTAAAAAAAAAAAAGGATTCAAGAAAGTACTTAAATTGGATATGTAATCTTCCCCCTTTTTCTCCGTATAAATAGTCTCTTCTGAAACTAATTACCATGACTCTTAAACCAAGTGTTGTAATTTAAATGAGGGAGTTTTAAAGCTTCTTTCATTTTAGTTTGTAGCAAAATTTGCCTTTAAAAAGTGGATGTTATAGAATGTTTCATAACTAATTGCTTTCTGGTTGGCATAACTATACAAAAAGCTATGTATG
Organism: Aepyceros melampus; assembly: GCA_006408695.1. Classification (NCBI taxonomy): domain Eukaryota; kingdom Metazoa; phylum Chordata; class Mammalia; order Artiodactyla; family Bovidae; genus Aepyceros; species Aepyceros melampus. The sequence continues at coordinate 82,079 of SJXQ01007352.1, read as the reverse complement.
AATGATATATTAATTTTTTGGAGCATTTGCAAAATTCTGAAATGCCTATTATTCCAGAGAGCCAGCTGGATGGATTATTTTGAGGTTATCATGAAAAATATATAAGTGTATAAACAAGCAAATAAAGGAAAATGGGATTTTAGAAAGTTGGTTTAATCCATTATACAGAGCACAGGGGAGAAGTTAAAAAAATATTACATCAATTGCCCAGAGCTAAGTTAGGAAACTGCTAAGTCACTTTAGTCGTGTCCAACCCTGCAACCCTATGGACCACAGCCTGCCATGTTCCTTTGAGCATGAGATTCTCCAGGCAACAATATTGGAGGGGGTTGCCATTTCCTCTTCTAGGGAATCTCCTGACCTAGGGATCGAACCAGGTCTTCTGCAATGCAGGCAGATTCTTTGCCATCTGAACCACCAGGGAAGCCCAAGTTAGGATGGTGGCCTAAAACAGGTATGAATTGGGAAGCATAGTTTAAAATATTTAGAATAAGAAGTAGAAGATAAATGGGGAAAAGATGTTTTTGAGTGAGGAGAGGGTCATTATTTGCAGCTATTTAAACAAGGCTATTTACTCAGTGTATAGTTACAAGTCATAAAAACAAACCTTAGGCATTTACGTCCTTGGCCATTCTGGGCCATTTAGAAGAATGACAAACCTTGGAAACAGACATTCAAAACCTATCTGATATCCTCGAATGGCAAACTTTCAAGTCCATCAAGGATATACAGAGATCTGTTGTTATTTGCAGATCATGTATCATTCTCTAGGGCTTCTCTGATAGCTCAAACAGTAAAGAATCTCCCTGCAGTGCAGGAGACCTGGTTTCAATCCCTGGTTCAGGAAGATCCCTTGGGGAACAGCATGGCAACCCACTGCAGTATTCTTGCCTGGAGAATTCAGACAGAGGAGCCTGGTGGGCTCCAGTCCATGCGGTTGCAAAAGACTGTTCCACAACCAAACCATTTCAAGGAGGAAATGGATTTTGTCTGGATCCCAGCCAGAATCCTCGCCTGCAAGAAATCCAAGAATTGATCTAATCACCTTCATGTAATATCCTACACTACTTTTATTGTGTTAACCCTTTTTCACTGAAAGAGATGCCTCCAACACACAAGAGCTTATCCTGTTGTAAAACCAGGGATGGGGGAACCTTTTTTCCTGTACCAATGCAGAGCTACTCGCTATAAAGATGGCCTTTAAGCACCTGGAGCATAGGCCAGTGACCCCATGACCGTAATGGCTGATAACTCTGGCCTGGAATAACTCTGCAAAGGCAAATAAAGTTGTAAATAAATATATTAATTAATCAAAATAAATAAATTCACACTGTGCTAGAATACAGTGGGCCTTCTTTTTCAAAGATAAGATTATAAAGATATTTATATTAGGTAGCAGAAATGCCAAGCTTTCATGTTAATCTTCCCCTTGTTCTGAGTTTCTAAAAAGTTTAACCTAAAGCAGTCTGAGTCTGAATCTACAGACTATTCCAATAAACTAGAGAAAAATACAATGCAATAAGTAGCAAAGATTATCTTTTAGAGATTCTATCTGGCACTCCTTCTGTACAAGTCCACAACTGCAAATGGAATTACTAGACTGGATTAGAAGAAAACAACAGATAAGTATAATTAGCAAAGTACATTGAAATTTCATAGATTTCCTGGCAATGCCTGAAGAAATAGATGATAGTAGAGACTTTAGACACCTGCCTTTGCTGAGAAGCAGCCCGGTGGTTCTCTGAGACCAAGTTATGACTCTGAACATTGTCCTGTGGAGCTTTTGTCAGACTCACATCTGGTCACATCTTTGGTTTATTGCTACTGACAGGATATGTGTCCATTCTTGCCTGGAAAATCCCATGGAACCTGGTAGGCTACAGTCCATGGGGTCGCAAAGACTCGGACACGACTGAGTGACTTTACTTTCAGTTTCCATCCATGTTGCCTGGGTGGTCAATGGGTAAACTATTCCCATGCCCAACTTGAAATCCATTAGAAGACCATTATTCAAATTTTATAAGAGATCTACACTGTTTCAGTGTGATGCAAACTTTCAATGCCTGCCACTTTGCTCGTAAAGGAGAGAATCCAGCTCCATGGACTGACAATCAAGCAATTACAGCTTATAGGTAGATTCTTCTCTTCAAAGTTCTCCATATGCAGACTCATATAGTCTGTATCGGGAAGATCCTCTGGAGAAGGAAATGGCAATCCACTCCAGTATTCTTGCCTGGAGAATCCCATGGACGGAGAAGCCTAGTAGGCTACAGTCCACGGGTCGCAAAGAGTCGGACACGACTGAGCGACTTCACCACCTCACCTCAATAGTCTGTATATTGTCCATGGAACAATGGCCAGAGCACATCAAATGAATGTTGATTTTTCTATATTATACAACCAGAATAACTAGGCCACTATAATAACTCCTTTCACTTTTACTCCATCCTTATAACATTGAGAAATGTCATAGTTCTGGCTTCTGATTCATATCCAGACTTCTACAGGTTTCCAAGTAGACTTAAAGAGCTTATCCCAATAAGCCAGAGAAAACTACAATGCAATAAGCAGCAAAGAAGATTATCTTTTAGAGATTCTATCTGGTACTCCTTCTGATTCACCTATTTGTCTTTGCCAAAAACTTCATGACTACTTCTTGGATGTATTTAAGGTAAAGGTCAAGGTCTCTGTTGTTTCCTGCCTCAAATTATCCCTGTATGTGCAAAGCTATCTCGATTTATATCTCTTCCTGTGAAAATCAGTTGGTCTCCTCTCTTCACTTTCACATCTTGCACTTAAAGCACTAGGAACCACAAACACCATCAACGCTTCTTTGAGGCTGATATTATGTAGCTGTACCAATCCTCTCATCTTCCCCAGGATACCATCTTCCTTCTGATCAGGCCTCCTTACTCATGTTGCTATCTGACTCACAGTTTGCTTTTCAGTCAAAATTTTGCCATCATCTACATCAACCCTGGGATTTCTTTGGAAGGGATGATGCTAAAGCTGAAACTCCAGTACTTTGGCCACCTCATGCAAAGTTGACTCATTGGAAAAGACTCTGATGCTGGGAGGAATTGGAGGCAGGAGGAGAAGGGGATGACCGAGAATGAGATGGCTGGATGGCATCACTGACTCGATGGACGTGAGTGTGAGTGAACTCCGGGAGTTGGTGATGGACAGGGAGGCCTGGTGTGCTGCGATTTATGGGGTCGCAAAAGTCGGACATGACTGAGCGACTGAACTGACTAACAAATTTGGGGCCTAGCTGATTACAGTATCCAATAACTTGGTCTCCATGTTACTGGGTATCTTCACCATCATAAAACTTCCTACTGCTCTAGAACTGTCACTTTTGCAGCCGCACTCTAGACCTTGTGATCTAAGACGTCTCTCCTTCTGAACCCACAAAAGTCACATACTCCACTCATTGACTGAGCCTCCCATCCTTCCAGGTTGTTAAGTCATTTACTCCTGTCTCACTTGTCCATTAATTTCACTGGTTCCACAAGTCTACTTTCTTTCCTATTTTACAGTCTCCCTATCCATCATGTTCTCTCTTCTGGATCCAGTTTAGATTCATCAGTTTGCATACTCTTTAGCTGAAAACCTGAAACTCTCTTGCACTATTTTCCTTTACAGCCACCTGACAAAGCCCCAGTGTTGGGAAAAGTGAAGGAATCTTACTGTCTCCATGCTCCATACCTGCTTCAGAGCTGCTGGAGGAAGATCATTAAATTAGATAAAGAATATCCCTATCATTCTCTAGTCAGCTTCCTCTCTCATTTTCCATAATAACTACTTCAAATCTCCCCAGTCCTCAAAATTCTCATTTCATTGTCTTCCCCTTTATTCTTAGGACATGATGTATTCTACTTCACAAAGGGACATGACTGCCATTAGACTGGAACTTGAGAAGTTTTCTGTCACTGAGTGAGTGAGTGAGTGAAGTCGCGCAGCCGTGTCCGACTCTTTGCGACCCCATGGACAGGGGAGTCCATGGGATTCTCCAGGCAAGAGTACTGGAGTGGATTGCCATTCCCTTCTCCAGGGGATCTTCCCGACCCGGGGATCGAACTTGGGTCTCCCTCGTTGTAGACCGACGCTTTACCGTCTGAGTCACCAGGGAAGTCTTTCTGTCACTAAATTTGAGAAATATACCTATCCCTTCTTTCTTTCCTTTCTGGTACAACTGAAGAATTGCTCCTCATTCTTTCTAAGGCTGGTGGTGGTGAAGTCACTCAGTCGTGTCTGACTCTTTGTGACCCCATGGACTGCAACCTACTAGGCTTCTCAGTCCATGGGATTCTCCAGGCAAGAATACTGGAGTGGATTGCCATTTCCTTCTCCAGAGGATCTTCCCGACCCAGGGATCGAACCCAGGTCTCCCGCATTGGAGGCAGACGCTTTAACCTCTGAGCCACCAGGGAAGCCTTTTTTTTCTAAGGCTAATCTCTTTAAACTCTTCTGCCTTCTCAGGGACTTATATCTTTACATATACACTGCTTTTATTCTTCATAAAGAATTACTTTTATTCTGTATTAGAGCCTTCATGTCAATATTTAAGTATGTTCACATCTTCTGCATTTTTAAAAATGAGACAAAATAAAAAAACAAACAGTTCTAAGTTCATTCCATCCTAGCACCAATTTCCTCTGCTCCACAGAAACAGCTTCTCCTATGTTTACCAATGAACTCTTTTGATCTGATATTTTAAAGTCCTGATTTTGCCTCTTAGAATTTGAGATTGTGGATAAATTCACCCTTTTGAAAACATTCTTTCCCCACACCTTAACTGACCCCATACTCTCTGCCTTTTCTCCCACCTGTCTGCTGACTCTTCCTTGGTCACCTCTCCCACTCATGTTTCACTGACCACCCTTAAATGTGGGCATGACATTCCCCAGGGCCTCTTCTCTTCTCAGTCTATGCTGTCTTGCTAAGCAGTCTCATCTATTCCCATGACTTAAATTACCCTACGTATCCTAGCACTCCAAATATTTGTTCCATGCCATTCCCCACTCATGAGTTTCTGACCTAAACATCTCAAGGTGAGAATTTCACAGCCAACCCAAAGTCATTATGTATAAAATAGAACTCATCATTTTTCCTCCCAAAAGGCTCCTTGTTCCCCTTTGCAGTTAATGCCAATACCATTCGTGGCTGAGTCATAAATTTGAGAATATTCCTTGACTATTTCCTCTCTTGGATTATTTAAAGCAATAAACTACAAATCTTATTATTTACAACTTCTAGAAATTTCTTGAATACTTCTCCAATCTCAACCTAGACATCCCTTGTTAACGTCTTTTTTCCCAGCCCATGATTTCATACCTGCTTTTACAGCAACTCTTTTCTATTTAAAATACAGATATTGAGTGTATTTGGTTAATGTTGTGCATTTTAAAAAAATTTCTTTCCCAATAGTCTACAAGTGTTTTCAGGATAGACACAATGTAAATAATGTGGAATGGTATTGCTAGTTATTTTTTAAATACACCTACTACCTACAAATATATTTAAGTAAATAAAAGATCCTGCAGGCAGATGCAACATGTCTAATAACAACCATTTTTTTCCCTACACCCTACATCTTTTTCTAGCTCTGTTAATAAAATTGTCACTTAAGCTTAAATTCTAATGCTTATCTTTGACAGTACCCCCTTCAATATCTAAATTCAAGGCTAATCTAATTAATGCTGTTTTATTTTACTTCACTGTGTTTTGCTTAGAAATGTATAATTTTTAAATTTTATTATTTTTTGATCATACCACAAGGCTTGTGGGATCTCATTTCCCCTAACAGGGACAGAACCTGTGCTCTTAGCAGTGAAAGTGTGGAATCTTAACTGGAGCACTAGGGAATTCCCAGAAATGTATAAGTTTTTGCCTTTGAGATTGAAAATAATCACTAGGAAATGACATATGTAAATACTGCTTCAGTTCACTTTTTATGATACATTATAAGTTATCTTAAGCTGTTCTCTATAGATTTTACTCTCTATAGATTCTTTTCTTTTGCTTATCGTTTTCTTTTCTCTGATTATTATTTCTGTTCCATTTATTTTCTGTTCTTTAGGAGCGTTGATTTATAGATTTATCACCCTACATAGTTTCTTTCTTTTTCCATATATTTTTACTTCTATTCTTCATCTTTGTTATGAAAATGTTCAAGATTGTCATTGACTCATTTTCCCTATTGCCAAATCTATTTTATTCCTCTATTCTGTACTAGCTTGCGGTTGCTACTTTAACAAATTGCCACAAACTGGGTGGTTTAAAACAACAGAAATTTGTTTTCTCAGTTCTGGAGGTCTGAAATCCAAAATCAAGGTGCTGTCAGGACTTTGCTCCCTTCAAAGGCTCACAGAGAAAATTCCTTGACTCTCCCAGCTCCCGGTGGCTCCAGGAGTTCCTTGATTTCTGAATGTATCACTTCAACCTCTGCCTCCACAGTACACTGCCTTTTTCTCTTTCGTGTGTCTAGTGCTGAATCCCCTTCTCCTCTCTCTTATGAGGGTATGAGTAATTGCATTTCGGTCCTACCTGAATAAGATAAGTGCCTCCTCACAAGATCCTTACTTAAACATATCTTATATCTTTTTTATAAGGCACTATTCACTCTTGCCATGTATTAATAAGTCAATATTCACAAGTTCTCTGAATTAGGACCTGGATACATCCTTTAGTGGGGAGTCACCATTCAGCCCACTACATATTCTAATTTTTAATTTGGCTTTCTTATTTTCACTCCTACTAAGTATTTTTTTTTTCAGATTTTATTTATTTATTTTTTTACTTTACAATATTGTATTGGTTTTGCCATACATCAACATGAATCCGCCACGGGTATATACATGTTCCCAATCCTGAAGCCCCCTCCCACCTCCCTCCCCATACCATCCCTCTGGGTCATTCCTGTGCACCAGCCCCAAGCATCCTATATCTTGCATCGAACCTAGACTGGCGATTCATTTCTTATATGATATTATACATGTTTCAATGCCATTCTCCTAAATCATCCCACCCTCTCCCTCTCCCACAGAGTATTTTATAAGATTGTGATGAACTGATTTTTCTACCAACTATTCTTAAGAAAGATAGCTATGACTGCCCATTTTGAGTGCATATCAAATAAACCTTGGGGTGAGGTGCCTAATATATGAGCCAACCTAGATCCTTCATAAGTAGACGTTCCAGTGTCTGTATCAAAGAAAACATAGTTGTAAAAATTTCAAGACAAAGAAGCCTATGGCACAAATGGGTGGAAAGAAGAGTAATCCTAACATCTAGCAGGTTCATCTTATCACTATAGTCATGGCACTAGCTATCTATTTTACACATAGTTTTATATATATATATATATATATACACACACACACACACACACCAGTGCTTCTCTCTCAGTTCATCCCGCTATTCTCCTTCTCCTACTGTGTCTGTAGGTCACTCCTGTCATTAAGGTTAACAAATACCTTCATCTTATCAAATGGAATGTCATCTTTCCTTCCTCACTTTCCTTTCTATTCTTTGAGGAGTATCTCATACAGTTAACCACTTTGGGCATCATGACTCAAGTTCTTCAAGTGGATTCCAAGTATCCTTATCCTTAGCATTGTTTGGGTTTCCCTCTTCTCTTATTAGCCTCTTCACTTTCCTTTGTCAGCTCTTTTGCCTTAGGTTGAAAGACTGTATTACTCTAGATCTTAGTACTTAAATTAACTCACCAAACTTCCTCTTCCATAAGGTGACCTCATTCAGGACTGCAATTCACTTGTATGTCAGAGCCTTTACAGCAGCAGTTTACTTCAAACCATTCCCAGATCAAATTGCACTTATCTCACATGTCAGCAAAGTAATCCTCAAAATTCTTCAAGCTAGGCTTCAACAGCATGTGAACTGAGAACTTCTAGATGTTTAAGCTGGATTTAGAAAAGGCAGAGGAACAAGAGATCAAATTGCCAACAGCTGTTGCATCACAGGAAAAGCAGGAGAGTTCCAGAAAAACATCTACTTCTGCTTTATTGACTACACCAAAGCCTTTGGCTGTGTGCATCACAACAAACTGTGGAAAATTCTTCAAGAGATGGGAATACCAGACCACCTGACCTGCCTCCTGAGAAATCTCTATGCAGGTTCTAGAAGCAACAGTTATAACCAGTCATGGAACAACAGACTGGTTCCAAATTGGGAAAGGAGTTTGTCAAGGCTGTATATTGCCACCCTTTTATTTAACTCATAGAGCAGAGTACATCATGTGAAATATCAGGCTGGATGAAGCACCAGCTAGAATAAAGATTGCTAGGAGAAATATCCATAACCTCAGATATGCAGATGACACCACCCTATGGCAGAAAGTGAAGAGGAACTAAAGAGCCTATTGATGAAAGTAAAATAGGAGAGTGAAAAAGTTGGCTTAAAACTCAACATTCAAAAAACTAGGATTATGGCATCCAGTCCGATCATCTCATGGCAAACAGATGGGGAAACAATGGAAACAGGGACAGATTTTATTTTTCTGGGCTCCAAAATTACTGCAGATGGTGATGTAGCCATGAAATTAAAAGACGCTTACTCCTTGGAAGAAAAGAAGACCAACCTAGACAGCATACTAAAAAGCAGAGACATTACTTTGCCAACAAAGGTCTGTATCACCAAAACTATGGTTTTTCCAGTAGTCATGTATGGATGTGAGAGTTGGACCCTAAAGAAAGCTGAGTGCCAAAGAATTGATGCTTTTGAAGTGTGGTGTTGGAGAAGACTCTTGAGAGTCCCTTGGACTGCAAGGAGATCCAACCAGTCCATTCTGAGGGAGATCAACCCTGGGATTTCTTTGGAAGGAATGATGCTAAAACTGAAGCTCCAGTACTTTGGCCATCTTATGCGAAGGGTTGACTCATTGGAAAAGACCCTGATGCTGGGAGGGATTGGGGGCAGGAGGAGAAGGGGACGACAGAGGATGAGATGGCTGGATGGCATCATGGACTCAATGGACGTGAGTCTGAGTGAACTCCGGGAGTTGGTGATGGACAGGGAGGCCTGGCGTACTGCAATTCATGGGGTCGCAAAGAGTCGGACACGACTGCGCGACTGAACTGAACTGAACTGAACTGATGCTTAAACTGAAGCTCTAAAACTATGTCCACCTTATGTGAAGAACTGACTCATTAGAAAAGACCCTGATGCAGGGAAAGACTGAAGGCAGGAGGAGAAGGGGACGGCAGAGGATGAGATGGTTGGATGGCATCATCCACTCAATGGATATGAGTCTGAGCAAACTCCAGGAGTTGGTGAAGGACAGGGAAGTCTGGCGTGCTGCAGTCCATGAGCTCGCAAACAGTCAGACATGACTGAGCAGCTGAACTGAACTAAATAAAAACCAATCCACATACTAAAAGTCTAACCTAAGATACAAGTCTATAGCCTGTACTACAGAAACAGTCTCCAATTGTGCTTGTTTCTCTTTGTACCCTTGTTTTCCTATACTGCATTTTCACCATAATCGCAAGAGCAATCTTTTATTGTTAAGTTTTCTTTTCAAAGGACTTCCCTTGTGGCAAAGAATCTGCTGCAACGTGGGAGACCTGTGTTGGATCTCTGGGTTGGGACAACCCCTTGCAGAAGGGAAAGGTTACCCACTCCAATATTCTGGCCTGGAAAATTCGATAGTCCTGCATAGTCCATGAGGTCACAAAGAGTTGGACACGACTGAGTAATTTTCACTTTTACTTTTCTTTTCAAATTATAGTTTGAGATCATGCCATTTACTTGCTTAAAACTTTCCCATGGTTTTGCCATTGTGTAGAATAAAGTCCCAAATCCTAACCTGGCCAATGATATTCTATTTGGTTTAGTTGTTACCTAACTTTCTACCTCTAACCACAGTTATTCATTTTTCAAACATGCTAAACTCATTTCAAGCTCAGAGATTTTATAATATGTGCTCTCACTTTTACCTGAAATATTTTTTAGCCATCTCTTCATCTTTTAGCTTTCAGCTCAAATGCCACCTCCTTTCACAGATATCCTATCTATCTATATTCTGGAGAAGGAAATGGCAACCCACTCTAGTATTCTTGTCTGGAGAATTCCATGGACAGAGGAGCCTGGTGGCTGCAGTCTGAAGGGTTGCGAAGAGTCAGACATGACTGAGCAACTAACAACATTATCTATATTCTATAGTAGTTATTCCCCATTTGCTTATTGTGCTGTTTCTATGGCACATTTCATTATTTAGTTAAACATCACTGTTTAATATGTTCACTCGTAAGTCTCTTCCAAGACTACAAACTAAGCATGGTCGGTCTTTATTGTTCTTGTTAGTGGATACATCAACTTTTAAAAGCTATTCCATGTAGTTGATAACATCCCAATGCTTCCACGTCGTAGGACTGAAAGAAGCCTAAAAACTTTTGCCATTACTCTACATTCAAAATTTGCTTTTCATGCCTATGTTCAAAGTCAGCAAAGCTTCCATTTAGGAAGTGGCTTTCTGAATCTAATTCGACCTACATTCACAGCTCTGTTGTTTTTTCTTTCTAGGGGAACAAATCATCAATTAGCAATCATTGTTGTGTTTTCCTTTCTTTTTTGGCTTAGTCTCAGAAGCATTTTATTTATGTATTAAGAAGCTCCTTCTCAATCCTAGCATGTAGTTAATTTTTCTTGGCATGTTGATTAGGATATTTTCTCACTTCAATTATTCATTTTAACAACATTATTTATAGCATCCTATTGACCCATCAGAGAAGGCAATGACACCCCACTCCAGTACTCTTGCCTGGAAAATCCCATGGACAGAGGAGCCTGGTAGGCTACAGTCCATGGGGTCGCTGAGGGTCGGACACAACTGAGTGACTTCACTTTCACTTTTCACTTTCATGCATTGGAGAAGGAAATGGCAACCCACTCCAGTGTTCTTGCCTGGAGAATCCCAGGGATGGGGGAGCCTGGTAGGCTGCCGTCTATGGGGTCGCACAGAGTCGGACACGACTGAAGTGACTTAGCAGATTGACCCATAGAAAAACTTGAGGCTTTCCAATAAAGTTCTCCAGAAATAGAGGCTCTTTTGGAAGGTAGTTATTTCCCATCATTGGCAAGTTTTGGGGTATAGGTAAATAATTACATGGTAAGTGTTAAGAGTTCAAGTTTCATATGGACAGCTTGACTAGAAGACTTCTGAAGTACTTTTCCACCTCTGAGTTATTATGATTCCTTATATTTATGAGACTAGCACCAATTAATAATGCAACCTCTGGAGGATAATCAATTAAGAGTCCTTCATGTTATAAAACTTAGGTGTTCCTGATGTAATTTTTGGGAGAAGGCAATGGCATCCTGCTCCAGTACTCTTGCCTGGAAAATTACATGGACACTGGAACCTGGTAGGCTGCAGTCCATGGGGTCGCGAAGAGTCGGACACGACTGAGCGACTTCACTTTCACATTTCACTTTCATGCATTGGAGAAGGCAATGGCAACCCACTCCAGTGTTCTTGCCTGGAGAATCCCAGGGATGGGGGAGCCTGGCGGGCTGCCGTCTATGGGGTCGCAAGAGTCGGACACAACTGAAGCAACTTAGCAGTAGCAGTAGCAAATTAATTTTTATAACATAATTTCAACATATCTTATTTTCTTTTTATAAAAATATGGAAACAAACAATTTTAGAAAATAATTTAAATCCTAATTAGCCTAGGTACTATGAAATAATACCAAACTTAAAACTCCCTTTGGAAGTAATATTTGGCTATCTACAGGTAAAATTAGTATGCCTAAATTAGGACTCATTTTATTATAGAATTAAAAATATTTCAATATAAACTCTTTAACTGCTATCTTATAATTAATTCTTTTATAGTTCACAAAGACATTTAGAAGAATATGTTGAAAGCTCAGTCATATGGTGCAACCAAACTTCTAGGGAGGCTGGAATCCTTTAAAAATCCCCAATTTATTTTAATATTCTTTAAAAAATGTAAAGGAACTTACCCTGGTGCATAGTTGCATATGAACAGTGCTGCATGTTTAATACGTCCAATTCTTGAACATGGAGTAACAGCACAACCAACTTTGTAAGACCTGTCCCAAACAAGCTAAAATAAAAATTTCAAAGAAAACATAAAATTTAATTCTAAACATTTACTCTGCCACAGTATAATCAATAGTATATTCAATACACATAGAACTTTAATCAAGCCATTCAAGGAATATGAACTATTCTTTATTTGGCTGCAGGCAGAAAATTATCATGAATTTAGTTAAGCATTTACAAAACTGTTATTAGAGAAACATTTCAATAGGTTATACCAATACTGTATTCTTAGGATAAACAGTCTGAGAAAAACTGATCCAGAATAAGGAAGGAAGAATCAGTTTTCAACATTTTGTTAAATCTGAGAGTTCCAGGTTATTGGCAGAGAGGAAGAGGGAAATGAGAAGAGAAAAAGCCTCGGAAGAATGGAAGTCATGAATAGAAAGAAGAAAAAGAGGGGATAGTAAGATTTAGAAGAGAAGGAAAAGAAATACAAGAGTAGAAAGTAATTGAATGTTGCAGAATTTTCTTTTCTTTTATTGAGGAAATTCTATTATAAAGTAAAATAAAGTCTGGGTTTTTCACTTAAAAAAATGAGTAAAAGGCTGGTTTCTATGGAATAATTTCTTGCAAGACAGGTCTTGGAATGAAAACAGGAAAACAATTAAAGATATTCCAGAAAATAATTCCTGAATGTCTTTAATTGTCCCGATACTTTTAAGTGAACAAAGAAAAGAAATTGTTTTGTTAACCTCTGTGAGACAGGAAGAAACCATTTGTTTTCCTTTTCTCTATAACTCTTAGCGATTTTAAAAGTGTGTTACTCCAAAAGAAATAGAGTAATGCATTAAAAGAATAGAGAATAGAATGTCTGCAGCAGTTGAAGTTAAGTCAAATGCAGAAGATGAAAGTGTCTAGGAAGCTAGATTTAAGGAGGAAAAAATAGAGAGGAGTAGGTCAGGGAGGAGACTTGGTTAGTTTACTCAAAGTATTGAAGTCATATAAAGGAGTTTAGCTTTGACATGAGTAAGATAATAGAGAGCCTCTCATTTTCTAGAAGAACTGATCAAAGATTTTTTTGAAACATGATTCATTTGATGGAACAGAAAGACACTAGTTCAACATGAAAAAATTCCAAAATTTTAAGTTCTACATCAGAATCGACTGACTGAAAAATAATCATCTTTTAAATGAGCTTGGAAATTAATTCAATAGTTTCTTGATTCCTGATATAAATATTTATTGAAGACCTAAATAATGTTATGTTGATGTGTTGAGAATACATGGATAAGACAAGGTCCCTGCCCTTTGCATAGTATTAGATTCATACATTAAAGATTATGAAAAATGTAATATGTAAAATAATAAATGTATGCACAAATAAAAAGTGGTTCAGTATTCTTGGAGTACAAGGGTGAATTGTTAGATATGAGGCAGGAAAATAATACTATGCATTTGCAATTAAAATGATTTCATACATACATATACCATAGAATGTATACATAAACTAGAACTAATTTTTATTTACTGTTTACTTCCTTTTCCAGCATGTGTTATTTTAGAAAGGTACTTTTCATCTTTGGGTATAGAAATCAGATTTACTATATTTAAAGGAATGCTTTAATTTATGGTTCAAGCAAATAGAAGAAATTATGAACATTCAGAAGATCTAGGACTGATCAGAATTTTGATTCTATTAGAGGAAGTAACTTTATCATTTGAATTTAGTTATAAAATTGAAACAATCAATAAAAACTTAGTAGTAAAGCAATTAAGGAGTCTATTGAATAATATTAAATTAGATACCTGTAGATAGTTAGAACAGTTATCAGAGCAACTGTGCTTTTCAAAATTGTACTTTTTCCTCTGCTCAAACCAACTTCTGATAGCAATACTTGCAGTAAATTCATTTTCAGGGCCGACCCATATATTTTCACCAATACCATTAAATTTAGGATGGGCCATATATAGTTCTTCTAAATGAATATTACGCTCAAACACACATTTTTTCCCCCATGCTCTAGCAGTCCGTGACAAAGCTACATCCCAAGTCTGAAAAAAAATGCAAAAGGCAAAGAAAACAAAATAGTAATAATGAAGGCTTTTTTTGTGCTCTAAATTATTTTCCTTGAATTCTCATATTTAGGTTTAAGGAAAACAATTCTTATTTTGTGCCTATGAGTCTGATTTGTGGAGTTTATTAAGGAGGAAAAGTGTTTTGAGATAATTATAAATGAAACAACTATTTCCTGAGATGAAGGCCTATGCATATTTTTAATTAAAAAGTCAGATTATTAGATGATGCAAATGATTATAATACTCTTACCTGTAGTCTATTCAGAAAATGCATATTTTTAACCTCATGACTTTTATACATAATAATATAATAATTTAACATATTTAAGAACTATTTACTGAGCACTGATTATACGCAAACTGTTGTACTTTGAGGAATAAAATGAAGTCAACATAAATTTTGTCCTCTAGTTGCTTATTGTTATTAGAACAACCTGGGATAAAATATACATACATATATATATATATACACACACACATATATGCTGCTGCTGCTGCTAAGTTGCTTCAGTCGTGTCTGACTCTGTGCGACCCCATAGACGGCAGCCCACCAGGCTCCTCCACCCATGGGATTTCCAGGCAAGAGTACTGGAGTGGGGATATACATATATATGTATATATAATTTTAACATATAGAGGTAGTTTGTAAACATTATACAAGAGGTACATGTAAAGCTTCATGGATGTTTTCAGAAATGTTAGAAAATGTCACAAGATGCTGCCATCTTCCATTTATGGAAACATCCAAAAATTCGTACTTCTGTCATATTTAGAGGCTTAGTATAATGTTCATTGTTTAGTTAAGGACAAGAACAACAACAACAACAAAACACAAATAGAAAAATCAATAGTTCTAAAACCAACATGCTAAAAATGTACATTACAGTATATTTGAAACTAAATATTTATGAAAACATTACTAAGATTTCCTTAGAGTTTTCTTGGTTAGTTTCATATTTTAAACAGAAAATACAGAAAATAAATCAGGCTTTTAGCATATCCCCTCCCTTCCCACACTATTTTCTTTCCCAAAGATAATCATTGTTAAAAATATGGCTTATGTACACATTTCTCCATCTCCATGTACAAACTATCCAAAATAAGATATGTTAGGGTATTTTAGATGAATATTTTATGATTTTTGTCCTTGCACTGTTTTAATCATACCACCACACACAATATTATTGGCCTGCCATATGCAGTTTTCACTCAGAGAGATTATTCTTTATTAGCACAGATAGATCTACCTAACTTTTTAAACTCTTCATAGTATTACATAGTGTGGCTAGGAGCATGTAATAAAAGTTATCATTCCACTACTGATGGCCCTTCTGATTCTTTCCCACTTACAAACAAAGGTCCATGGACCATCTTTCTACTACCTAATTTTGTATATTGCTTACACAACACACCATATGCTTATAGTGCACTAATCACTATTCTAAGTGGGTTTTTTCCTTCCATTCATATTGAGATGTAATTGGCACACAGCCCTATATAAACTTAAGGTGTATAACATTATATATGGGCTTCCCTGGTGGTAAAGAATCTGCCTGCAATGTGGGAAACCTGGGTTGGATCCCTGCGTTGGGACATACCCTGAACAAGGGAATGGCTACCCACACCAGGATTCTGGCCTGGAGAATTCCATGGACTGTATAGTCCATGGGGTCACAAAGAATCGCATAATACATCATGAAATGAATACCACGAAAAGTTTAATGAACATCCATTACCTCATACAGATATAAAATAAAGAGAAAAAAATACTTTTCCCTTGTGATGAGAACTCAGGATTTGTTCTTTTAACACTTTCAGATAACATTAGCAGTAGTAATTATAGTAATCATTAGGACATTACATTCCTAGGATTTATTTATAACTGGAAGTTTGTACTTTTTTACCACTTTCATCCAATCTCTCCCCTACCCTCGATAACCACAAATTTGATCTCTTTTTCCATCAGTTTGGTATATATATACATATTTTTGAAGTATAATGGACATACAACATATATCAGTTACTGGTGAACAACATAGTGGTTTGACATTTTCATACATTACAAAATGATCAGCACAACAAGTCTAGGTACATTGTCTCTGTACAAAGATATTACATCACTATTGACTATATTTTCCATGTTGTACATTTAATTTCCCTTACTCATATGTTTTGTTACCGTAAGTTTGTTAATTTTCCTCACCTATTTCACTCATTCCTTGCTCTCCCCTCTGGCAATCAATCATCCGTTTTTATCTGTGGTTTTGTTTCTGTTTGATGGTTTGTTTGTTTCCTTTTCAAGATTCCACATATAAGTGAAATTGTATGGTATTTGTCTTTTTCTGTTTGACTTATTTCACTTTAGCATAATACCTTCTAGGTCCATCCATGCTGTTGCAAATAGCAAGGATTCATTCTTTTTTTTATGGCTGAGTAATACTTCATTGTATATACTACATCTTCTCTATCCATTCATCTATCCATGGCCACTTACATTGCTTCGATTTCTTGGCTATTGTGAATAATGCTCCAATGAACATAGGAGTGTAGATACTTTTTTGAATTAGTGTTTCCTTTTTTCACCTTTTGGAAAAATACCCAGGCGTGGAATTGCTACACTGGAATATTTACTGTCATGGTTCTATGATTTGACTTTTTTTTTTCAGATTCCACATATAAATGATATCATGCAATATTGGGGGCTTCCCTGGTGGCTCAATGGTAAAGAATCTGCCTGCCAATGCAAGAGATTCAGGTTCAATCCCTGGGTCAGGAAGATATCCTGGAGAAGGACATGGCAACCCACTCTAGTATTCTTGCTGGGAAATCCTATGGACAGTGGAGCCTGGCAGGCTACAGTCCATGGGGGTCACAAAATGAGTCAGATACAACTGAGCAACTCAGTCAGTTCAGTTCAGTTGCTAAGTCATGTCTGACTCTTTGCGACCCCATGAACTGCAGCAAGCCAGGCCTCCCTGTCCATCACCAGCTCCCAGAATTTACTCAAACTCATGTCCATTGAGTTGGTGATGCCATCCAACCATCTCATCCTCTGTTGTCCCCTTCTCCTCCTGCCTTCAATCTTTCCCAGCATCAGGGTCTTTTCAAATGAGTCAGCTCTTCATATCAGGGGGCCAAAGTATTGGAGTTTCAGCTTCAACATCAGTCCTTCCAATGAACATTCAGGACTGATTTCCTTTAGGATGGACAGGTTGGATCTCCTTGCAGTCCAAGGGACTCTCAAGAGTCTTGTCCAACACCACAGTTCGAAAGCATCAATTCTTCCATGCTCAGCTTTCTTTATAGTCCAACTCACACATCTATACACATCTGACTTATACGTATCTGACTCATTTTGTGATCCCCATGGACTGGAAAAACCGTAACCTTGACTCGACGGACATTTGTTGGCAAAGTAATGTCTCTGCTTTATAACTATTTTTCCAAGGAGTAAGCATCTTTTTATTTCATGGCTGCAGTCACCATCTGTAGTGATTTTGGAGCCCCCCAAAATAAAGTCAGCCACTGTTTCCGCTGTTTGCCATGAGGTGATGGGACCAGATGTCATGATCTTTGTTTTCTGAATGTTGAGCTTTAAGCCAACTTTTTCACTCTTCTCTTTCACTTTCATCAAGAGGTCTTTAGTTCTTCTTCACTTTCTTCCATAAGGGTGGTGTCATCTGCATATCTGAGGTTATTGATATTTCTCCCAGCAATCTTGATTCCAGCTTATGCTTCATCCAGCCCAGCGCTTCTCATGATGTACTCTGCATATAAGTTAAATAAGCAGGGTGGCAACATACAGCCTCCTTTGCCTATGTGGAACCAGTCTGTTGTTCCATGTGTAGTTCTAACTGTTGCTTCCTGACCTGCATACAGATTTCTAAAGAGGCAGGTCAGGTGGTCTGGTATTCTCACCTCTTTAAGAATTTTCTACAAATTATTGTGATCCATGCAGTTAAAGGCTGTGGCACAGTCAATAAATCAGAAATAGATGTTTTTCTGGGACTCTTGCTTTTTTGATGATCCAGCAGATATTGGTAATTTGATCTCTGGTTCCTCTGCCTTTTCTAAATCCAGCTTGAACATCGGGAAGTTCATGGTTCAAATAACATCAACAAAATGTAATATCTGTCTTTATCTCGCATATTTCACTTAAGACAATGCCTTCAAGTTCCCTCCAAGTTGCTTTAAAGGCAGGACTTCCTTCTTTCTGATGGCTGAACCATGAGATTTCCATTGCATGTATACATATTACTACGTCTGTGCTCAGTCACTCATTGATGGACACGGAGGTTGTTTCCATGTCTTCCCTATTGTGAATAATGCTGCAGTGAATGTAAGAGTGCACACATCTCTGTGATATTCTGTTGCCATTTCCTTTAGATGCAGCGACCTAAGTGTGGTATTGCTGGATCACATAGAACTTTAAAAAACTTTTTTTTGAAGAATCTTCATACTCTTTTCCAAAATTGTTGCATGAATACAGATTTCTACTAACAATGCACAAAGGTTCCCTTTTCTCCACATTCTCACAAACATTTGTTTTCTCCTATCTTTTTATTTATTGAAAGATATTGCTTTACAGAATTTTGTTGTTTTCTGTCAAATGTGAACATGAATCAGCCATAGGTATACATATATCCCCTCCCTTTTGAACTCCCTCCGATCTCCCTCCCCATCCCACCCCTCTAGGTTGATACAGAGCCCCTGTTTGAGTTTCCTGAGATGTACAGCAAATTCCCATTGGCTATCTATTTTACATATGGTAATGTAAGTTTCCACGTTACTCTTTCAATACACCTCACCCTCTCCTCCCCTCTCCACACGTCCATAAGTTTATTCTCTATGTCTGCTTCTCCATTGCTTCCCTGTAAATAAATTCTTCAGGACTATTTTTCTAGATTCCATATACATGTGTTAGAATATGATATTTATCTTTCTCTTTCTGACTCACGTCACTCTGTATAATAGGTTCTAGATTCTGTGTTCCTTTTCATGTCTGAGTATATTCCATTGTGTATATGTACCACAACTTCTTTATCCATTCATCTGTCGATGGACATCTAGGTTGCTTCCATGTTCTAGCTATTGTAAATAGTGCTACAGTGAACAGTGGGATACTTGTGTCTTTTTCAACTTTGGTTTCCTCAGGGTATATGCCTACGAGTGGGATTGCTGGATCATATGGTGGTTTTATTCCTAGTTTTTTAAGGAATCTCCATACCATCTTCCATAGTGGCTGTATCAAGTTACGTTCCCACCAACAGAACAAGAGAGTTCCCTTTTCTCCAAACCCTCTCCAGAATTTATTTTTTGTAGACTTTTTGATGATGGCTGTTCTGACAGATGTGAGGTGATATCTCATTGTAGTTTTGATTTGCATTTCTCTAATAATGAGCGACATTGAACATCTTCTCATCTGTTTGTTAGCCATCTGTATGTCTTCTTTGGAGAAATGTCTGTTTAGGTCTTTTCCCCACTTTTGATTGGGTTGTTTTTCTGGCATTGAGTTGTATGAGCTACTGGTATATTTTGGAAATTAATCCATTTGCTATTATTTTCCCCCATTCTGAGGGTTGTCTTTTCACCTTGCTTATCATTTTCTTTGCTGTGCAAAAGCTTTTACATTTAATCGAGTCCCACTTGTTTACTTTTGTTTTTATTTCCATTACTCTAGAAGTGGGTCATAGAGGATGTTGCTTTGATTTATGTCATTGAGTGTTCTGCCTATGTTTTCCTCTAAGAGTTTTATAGTTTCTGATCTTACATTTATATCTTTCATCCATTTTGAGGTTATTTTTGTGTATGATGTTAAGAAGTGTTCTAATTTCATTCTTTTACATGTAGCTGTTCAGTTTTCCCAGCATCATTTATTGAAGAGGCTGTCTTTGCCCCACTGTATGTTCTTGCCTCCTTTGTCAAAAATAAGGTACCCATAGATGAAAGGGTTTATTTCTGGGCTTTCTGTCTTGTTCCATTGGTCTATATTTCTGTTTTTGTGCCAGTACCATACTGTCTTGATGACTGTAGCTTTGTAGTATAATCTGAAGTCAGGAAGATTGATTCCTCCAGTTCCATTCTACTTTCACAAGACTGCTTTGGCTATTTGGGGGCTTTTCTGTTTCCATATGAATTGTGTATTTTTTTCTTCTAGTTCTGTGAAAAATATCACTGATAATTTGATAGGGATCACATTGAATCTGTAGGTTGCATTTAGTAGTATAGTCATTTTCACAATATTGATTCTTCCTACCCAGAAACATGGAATATCTCCCCCTCTGTTTATGTCATCTTTGATTTCTTTCATTAGTGTCTTGTAATTTTCTGTGTACAGTTCTTTTATTTCCTTAGGTAACTTTATTCCTATTTAATTCTTTTTGTTGTAATGATGAATGGGATTGATTCCTTAATTTCTTTCTGATTTTTCATTGTTATTATATAGAAATGCAAGTGATTTCTGTGTATTGATTTTGTATCCTGTAACTTTGCTAAATTCATTTATTAGCTCTAGTAATTTTCTGATACCATCTTTAGGGTTTTCTATGTACAGTATCATGTCATATGCAAACAGTGACAGCTTTACTTCTTTTCCAGTCTGGATTCCTTTTATTTCTTTTTCTTCTCTGATTGATGTAGCTAGGCCTTCCACATCTATGTTGAATAATAGTGATGAAAGTGGACACCCTTGTCTTGTTCCTGATTTAGGGGGAATGCTTTCAGTTTTTCACCATTGAGAATAATGTTTGTTGTAGACTGATCATATATACCCTTTACTTCTTGAGGTAGGTTCCTTCTATGGCTGGCTTTTGAAGAGTTTTAAACACAAATGGGTGCTGAATTTCGTCAAAGGCTTTTTTTTTGGCATCTATTGAGATGATCATATTTTTTTTATCTTTCAATTTGTTAATATGATGTATCACATTGATTGATTTGCATATATTGAAGAATACCTGCATTCCTGGAATAAACTCAACCTGATCATGGTCTATGAGCTTTTTGATGCATTGCTGAATTCTGTTTGCTAAAATTTTGTTGAGGATTTTTGCATCTATGTTCATCAGTGATATTGGTTTGTAGTTTTCCTTTTTTGTGTTGTCTTTGTCTGGTTTGGGTATTAGGGTGATGGTGGCCTAATAGAATGACTTTGGAAGTGTTCCTTCCTCTGCAATTTTTTGAAAGAGTTTAGAAGGCTAGGCATTAGCTCTTCTCTAAATGTTTGATAGAAGTCTGCTATGAAGGCATCTTGTTCAGGGCTTTTGTTTTTTTGGGAGATTTTTTTTTAATCATAGCTTCAATTTCAGTTCCTGTAATTAGGTTGTTCATAATTTCTTTTTCTTCCTGGTTCAGTCTTGAAGATTGAACTTTTCTAAGAATCTATGCAGGTTATCCATGTTATTGAAATATAGTCTTTGATAATAATCTCTTATAATCCTTTGTATTTCTGCATTATCTGTTATAACCTCTCCTTTTTTATTTCTAATTTTGTTGATTTGATGCTTCTCTCTTTTCTTGATGCATCTGGTTAAAGGCTTGTCGATTTTGTATATCTTCTCAAAAAACCTGCTTTTACTTTTATTAATCTTTACTATTGTTTCTTTCATTTCTTTTTCATTTATTTCTGCTCAGACTTTATATATTTCCTTCTACTAATTTTTTTTGTTCTTCTTTTTCCAGTTGTTTTAGGGTAAAGTTAGGCTGTCTATTCACTGTTTTTCTTGTTTATGAGGTAGCATTCTATTGCTATAAACTTCCCTCTTTGAATTGCTTTTGCTGCATCACATAGGTTTTTAGTTGTCATGTTTTCATTGTCATTTGTTTCTAGACATTTTTTGATTTCCCTTTTGATTTCTTCAGTAACCTGTTGGTTATTTAGAAATGTGTTGTTTAATCTCTATGTGTTTCTGTTTCTTATGGTTTTTTTTCTTGTAATTGATATCTAGTCTCATAGCATTGTGGTCAGAGAAGATGCTTGATATGATTACAATTTTCTTAAATTTACTGAGGTTTGATTTGTGACCCACAATGTCTACCCTAGAGACTGTTCCATGTGCACTTGGATGGAATGTCCTGAAGATGTCAATGAGATCCATCTCATTTAATGTATCATTTAAGACTTGTGTTTCCCTTTTAATTTTCTGTTTTGATGATCTGTCCACTGGTGTGAGTGGGATGTTAAAGTCTCCTACTATTATTGTGTTAGTATCAATTTCTCCTTTCATGTCTGCTAGTGTTTGTCTTACATATTGAGGTGCTCCTATGTTGGGTGCCTAGGTATTTACAATTGTTATGTCTTCCTCTTGGATTGATCCCTTGATCATTATGTAGTGTCCTTCCTTATTTCTTGTAAACTTCTTTAAGGTCTATTTTGTCTGATAGGATTGCTACTCCAGCTTTCTTTTGCTTCCCATTTGCATGGAATATATTTTTCCATCCTCTACCTTTCAGTTTATATGTGTCTTGAGGTCTGAGGGGGGGTTTATTGTAGACAGAATATATATGGGTCTTGTTTTTGCATCCATTCAGCTAGTCTGTATCTTTTGGTTGCAGCATTAATTTGTTTACATTTAAAGTAATTATTGATATATATGTTTTTATTTTCTTAATTGTTTGGGGTTGATTTTGTAGATCTTTTTTCTTCTATTTCTTGACTATATAAGTCCCTTTAACATTTGTTGTAAAGCTGGTTTGGTGGTACTGAATTCTCTTAACTTTTGCTTGTCTGAAAAGCTTTTGCTTTCTCCATCATTTTGAATGAGATCCTTGCTGGGTACAGTAACCTTGGTTGTAGATTTTCCTGTTTCAGCACTTTAAATATATCCTGCCATTCCCTTCTGGCCTGCAGAATTTCTGCTGAAAGATCAAATGTTAAGTGTATGGGGTTTCCCTTGTATGTTATGTGTTGCTTCTCCCTTGCTGCTTTTACTATTCTTTCATTGTGTTTAGTCTTTGTTAGTTTGATTAGTATATGTCTTGGCATCTTTCTCCTTGGTTTATCTTGTATGGGACTTTATGTGCCTCTTGGACTTGATGGACTATTTCCTTTTCCATATTGGGAAAATTTTCAACTCTATCTCTTCAAAACTTTTCTCATACCCTTTCTTTCTTTCTTTCTTTTTTTTTTTTTTGAGAAAATTTTTAAAGAGATTAGAGTTAAAAAATTTCCCATACCCTTTCTTTTTCTCTTCTTCTCCTGGGACCCCTATAATTCAAATGTTGGTGACTTTGATACTGTCCCAGAGGTCTCTGAGACTATCCTCCGTTCTTTTCATTTTTTTTTACTTTATTGGATCTGTTCTTCTGCTTCAGATATTCTGCTGTTGATTAATGCTAGAGTATTTTTAATTTCAGTAATTGCGTTGTTTGTCTATCCATCTCCTTTTTTGATGACAGACATTCTAACAGATACAACGTGATATTTTATTGTAGTTTTAATTTGCATTTCCTGGATGATTAGTCACATTGAGGAACTTTTTATGTACCTGTTGACTAAAGCTATAAAATTCTTAGAAGAAACAGGGGGAAAGTTTCATGACATTGGATTTGGCAATGATTTCTTAGATATGTCATCAAAAGTATAGGTAACATGATAAAAAATAAATGAATTAGTCTTCATTACAATTAAAAATTTAGTGTATCAAAAGATATGATTAACAGAATGAAAAGACAACCTATGGGAAAGAAGAAAACAGTTGAAATTCATGTACTTTTACAGATATTTTATCTAGAATATATGAAAAACCCTCTCTCTATATATATATGTGGATATGATATGTATATATACCAAGGGAACATTTCATGCAAAGGTGGGCTTGATAAAGGACAGAAATGGTATGGACCTAACAGAGGCAGAAGATATTAAGAAGAGGTGGCAAGAATACACAGAATTGTACAAAAAGGATCTTCATGACCAAGATATTCATGATGGTGTGCTCACTCACCTAGAATCAGACATCCTGGAATGGGAAGTTAAGTGGGCCTTAGAAAGCATCACTATGAACAAAGCTAGTGGAGGTGATGGAATTCCAGTTGAGCTCTTTCAAATCCTGAAAGATGATGCTGTGAAAGTGCTACACTCAATATGCCATCAAATTTGGAAAACTCAGCAGTGGCCACAGGATTAGAAAAGGTCAGTTTTCATTCCAGTCTGAAAGTAAGGCAATGCCAAAGAATGCTCAAACTACCGCATAATTGTACTCATCTCACACGCTACTAAAGTAATGCTCAAAATTCTCCAAGCCAGGCTTCAGCAGTATGTGAACCGTGAACTTCCAGATGTTCAAGATGGTTTTAGAAAAGGCAGAGGAACCAGAGATCAAATTGCCAACACCTGCTGGATCATTGAAAAAGGAAGAGAGTTCCAGAAAAACATCTATTTCTGCTTTATTGACTATGCTAAAGTCTTTGACTGTGTGGATCAGAATAAACTGTGGAAAATTCTGAAAGAGATGGGAATACCAGACCACCTGACCTGCCTCTGAGAAACCTATATGCAGGTCAGGAAGAAATAGTTAGAACTGGACATGGAACAACAGACTGGTTCCAAATAGGAAAAGGAGTACGTCAAGCTATATATTGTCACCCTGCTTATTTAACTTCTATGTAGAGTACATCATGAGAAACGCTGGGCTGGAAGAAGCACAAGCTGGAATCAAGATTGCTGGGAGAAATATCAATAACCTCAGATATGCAGATGACACCACCCTTACGGCAGAAAGTGAAGAGGAACTGAAAAGCCTCTTGATGAAAGTGAAAGAGGAGAGTGAAAAAGTTGGCTTAAAGCTCAACATTCGAAAACGAAGATCATGGCATCTGGTTCCATCACTTCATGGGAAATAGATGGGGAAACAGTAAAAAGTGTCAAACTTTATTATTTTGGGGTCCAAAATCACTGCAGATGGTGACTTCAGTTCAGTTCAGTTCAGTCGCTTGGTCGTGTCTGACTCTGAGCATTACTTTACTAGCATGTGAGATGAGTGCAATTGTGCAGTAGTTTGAGCAGATGGTGACTCCAGCCATGAAATTCAAAGACGCTTCGTCCTTGGAAGGAAGGTTATGACCAACCTAGGTAGCATATTGAAAAGTAGAGACATTACTTTGCCAACAAAGGTCTGTCTAGTTAAGGCTATGGTTTTTCCAGTAGTCATGCATGGATGTGAGAATTGGACTGTGAAGAAAGCTGAGTGCCGAAGCATTGATGCTTTTGAACTGTGGTACTGGAGAAGACTCTTGTGAGTCCCTTGGACTGCAGTGAGATCCAACCAGTCTATTCTAAAGGAGATCAGCCCTGGGATTTCTTTGGAAGGAATGATGCTAAAGCTGTAACTCCAGTACTTTGGCCACCTCATGAGAAGAGCTGACTCATTGGAAAAGACTCTGATGCTGGGAGAGATTGGGGGCAGGAAGAGTAGGGGATGACAGAGGATGAGGTGGCTGGATGGCATCACGGACTCAATGGGCTTGAGTTTGAGTGAACTCCGGGAGTTGGTGATAGGGAGACCCAGCGTGCTGCAATTCATGGGGTCACAAAGGGTTGGACACAACTGAGCGACTGAACTGAATTGATATATATGTATATAAGGAATTCTACATATGTAAAGAATAAAGATGTTCAACCTAACATCATTAGGGAAATGCAAATCATACCTTAATGACACGACTTCACACCCCTTATGAACTAAAAAATAAAACTCAGAAAACTAGTGTCAGCAAAAATTTGGAGAAATTGAAACCCTGTGTATTGCTAGTAGGAATGAGAAATGTGTAGCCACTCTGAGAAAGAGAATATAAATTCTTCAAAATTAAAACAGAATTCTACCTGTTTTGGCAATTCCATTTGTAGGTATATAATCAGCAGAAGTGAAAGCAGGGTATTGAAGAGATATTTATTCACTATCTATGTTCACAGTAGCATTATCCACAATAGCCGAAAGGTAGAAGAAATTCAAGTGTCCATTGACAGATGAATGGGTAAACGAAATATCATATATCCATAAAGTGAAATATTATTCAGCCTTTAAAAGGATGGAAATTCTGACACACACTACAGCATGAACCCTGAAGACATGCTAAGTAAAGCAAGACAATCTCAAAGAGAAACACTTCAGATTCTCATATGACATACCTGGAGTAGTCAAGGTTTCAAGACAGAAAAGCAAAATGGTAGTTGCCAGTAGCAAGAAGAGGATGGGGAGTTAATGTTTAATTGGTGCAGTTTCTGTTGGGGAGGATGAAAATGTTCTGGAGATGAATAGTGGTAGTGATTGTACAACACTGTAAATGTATATAGAAATGTACATTTAAAAATTGTTAAAACCATATATTTTGTATTATGTATATTTTATAATTAAAGAAACCAATGAAAATTTTGAGTTTAAATACAAGCTAGAGCAAAACTACTAGGTTACAGCAACAGCATGGACATGGGCAGTGGACAGTCAGAATTTGTGTGTTGTAGTATCTTTTTAATATTTGGAAGGAAGTCATACATGTTACTTAACTTTGGACTTTATAAAGTATATACACTAAAACATTGAGCATAACCAATGAAAATAAAATGTATGATTTCCAAACGTGTCAAGGCAAAGTTCTAAGTAGAACATACTATTATGATAATTTACCAGTTATTATTTATATCCTAGTAAAATGCATGGGAAAAATAGACATCAACTTTTAGAAAGAACAGAAGGATAAAATTTAGACTGGGGCTTTAAACTGTACCCAAAACACTATTCCTTCAAAAATGTTCACATATGAAGATATATACTGTAGGGACACAAATTAGTCTCTATGCTTTATGTTTGAAATAAAATTTTTAGAGATTAAGAATTCAAAACTATTAAAAATTGTATTAAAATATTTTGTGGTTATTCATTATCAGGAGGAAGGCCAATCTTCAAACTTGAAAGAAATAAAATTAATCACAAAATGTGAAAGGGTGAAAAACATATATATATCACTCTCAAATATTCTCAAATTCTAACTAAATTCAAAAGATAAAAACTTTACCTTCAGCAAATACAATGCTAGTGTATTTCTATAAGAAAATAAATAAAGAGAAGAAGAAACAATGGAAAAGGTAAAGAAAATGAACAAGAAAGAAAAAAATATGTCCAATCAAAATAAGGCTTTAAAATTAACATTAAAGCAAAGTTCCCTTTTTATAATTGATTAATTTATCAAGGGATTGAAAATGCCCAGTCAGTCAGATGTGAAAACAGAATAATTCGACACTTCTAATCTTTGCATAGATTAATTAATTAATTAATTTGCTCTAATCTTTGGCACTGTCCTTCAATAGAGTACTTGCTATGTATCGTACACATGAGGTGAGGAGGTGAAGTCGCTCAGTCGTGTCGGACTCTTTGCGACCCTGTGGACTGTAACCTACTAGGCTTCTCCGTCCATGGGATTCTCCAGGCAAGAATACTGGAGTGGATTGCCATTTCCTTCTCCAAGGGATCTTCCCAACCCAGGGATCGAACCCAGGCCTCCTGCATTGGAGGCAGACGCTTTAACCTCTGAGCCATTCTTTTTCACATGTCTGGAATTTTTCCTACAGAACTAATCCAGAAGGAAGAAAAAGACTTACATCTAGGAAGGCAGTCCTTGCAATATTTACAATGTAAATTGGAAGCTCCTAATTGCCCTATAGTTACTCAATTAATTGTGCATTCCTTTTTAATGACATGACACCACAGCACCAAAGGAAAAGCTAATGAGATATTATAAACAAATAGAGGGAAAATGCAACAGAGAAGGAAGAAAGTAAGAATGCAAAATCAGGTCTGGTGTAGGAAGAGGTGAATGAAACACCGTCTGGAGAGCAAAATTTAGGCTGGATACCAAAAACTCAATAGCCATGATAAAAAATATTTCAAAAAGGCACAATTAGTGTGAAAACATCCATAATAAAACTGCAAAGTTTTAGGTAAAAACCGAATCTGTCCTCTCCCTTGCACACGTGCCTCTCCCCAGTTCAAGCTTAAAGATCCTGGCTTTGTTTAAATTGATACGATTTTCATCGAGAATACCTTTGCATTGATTTTTAAATTAAAGAACAATAACAATAGTGCATTAAACTATCATTTTCTTGAATGGAAAGCTCCGTTAAATCTTGCACCTCAGGCGAGGGGCTCTACTCACCCTAGTCCCAGCCCTGTGCAAACCAAAAAGTGACAAGTATGCCTTAGTGATAGTGGTTTTCATTTCTTGAACGCGTAAACTTTACGTGTATTTTTAAATCCAAACTCTTTAACTGCGGTTCCCCACAACTTTCAGCAGAGCAGCGGCGCAAACTGCGGCTGAGGGGGCGCGCCCTGACAGGGGTTGTCGGAGGTTTAGGCAACCGCCTTAGGGCCTCACCATGAAGCGCAAGTTAGCCCCTCGGGGCAAGACGTTGCCCCGGAGCTCATTGTGGAGGTTCACGTACTCATTGATAAACGTTACGTCCTCCTCGTCAGGCAAAAGATGCGCTTTCAAACCGGAACCCAGCAGTAGCAGCCAGAACTCCATAGCCACACCTTCCAAATGCCCGTCTGCGTCAAAGGCAACCATCGGGTGTACCACTCCACGAAGGGCAGGGCCTCCATACTCCACCTGCCGCCGACAGGCCAGTGCGCACGCGCAGCCTCGCCCCGCGGCCCACCAGTCAACGGAGGGGGCGCTGCCGGCGAGCTGGGCCCCGCCTCTCCGCAAGCCGTGGGAAAAGCATCAGCAAGGGGCAAGTCCGCTCTGAAGGAGATCGGCCCTGGGATTTCTTCGGAAGGAGTGATGCTGAAGCTGAAACTCCAGTACTTTGGCCACCTCATGCGAAGAGTTGACTCACTGGAAAAGACTCTGATGCTGGGAGGGATTGGGGGCAGGAGGAGAAGGGGACGACCGAGGATGAGATGGCTGGATGGCGTCACTGACTCCATGAGCGTGGGTCTGGGTGAACTCCGGGAGTTGGTGATGGACAGGGAGGCCTGGCGTGCTGCGATTCATGGGGTCGCAGAGAGTCGGACACGACTGAGCGACTGTATTGAACTGAACTGAACTGAAGAGGCAAAACAGGGAACACCATCTGCAGAGCTAACCGAAACAGACGGCTGAGTTATGTGAGTGCAGGTTTTTCACTAAAGTAATGTTGGCAAATATCCAGAGTCGGTTTTTGACGGCAGATGATGTGTCATCCTTTATTAATGAGTCGACTGCAGAGTAAATGTCAATTGCTGAGTAAGTAACCTGAGGAATTTTCGAATTCTTCTGTGATACTGATGAAAATTCAGTCGAAAAAAGGAAATCCTTGCTAGTTATGTTGGGATTCTAGTGCAAGATGCTCCTTTTATTTTCATCGTGGACAAAAGAATATCCTCTTCTAGACCAACTGCCTCAATGAGATTTTCACAATGTTTTAATGATCCTTTGTGGGAAACTGCAGGATGGAGGAGCTTGGTAGGCTGCAGTCCATGGGGTCGCTCAGAGTTGGACACGACTGAGCGACTTCACTCTCACTTTTCACTTTCATGCATCGGAGAAGGCAATGGCAACCCACTCCAGTGTTGTTGCCTGGAGAATGCCAGGGACGGGGGAGCTGGTGGGCTGCCGTCCATGGGGTCGCACAGAGTCGGACACGACTGAAGGGACTTAGCAGCAGCAGCAGCAGGATAGATGAGAACAGTGGAAAGCTCAGCAGGTAGATTAGGGATCATTGAAGTCTCATAAAGTTGAAATATTTTCATTTTTTTTGTTTCACCAGCATGTATAGACAGTTTGAAATATCAATATCATCTGATAGATTGTCCATGATAACAGTACATAACACTTTTTTTTGTTTGTTTTGTTTTCATTTGTTTCAGACAAAAATGGCTAGTGTCCCAGCAATTGTTTTTAGCTTCATATATTTCTTCAAGAAAACTTGCTTTGAAGATTGTAAGTTGTAGCCATTAAAAAAAATTGTTTTGGGGTACGTGCTGCTAAGTCACTTCAGTCGTGTTTGACTCTGTGCGACCCCATAGATGGCAGCCCACGAGGCTCTGCTGTCCCTGGGATTCTCCAGGCAAGAACACTAGAGTGGGTTGCCATTGTGAAAAGTGAAAGTGAAGTCGCTCAGTCGTGTCCGACTCTTAGCGACCCTCTGGACGGCAGCCTACCAGGCTCCTCCATCCATAGGATCCTCCAGGCAAGAGTACTGGAGTTGGGTGCCATTGCCTTCTCATTGGGCTACATATTTACATATAATATATTGTCCTGGATAGTGTTAAGAAGATATTCAAAATCATTGACATAAGGACAGAATTTTGCCACAAAGAAAGCATTGCAACATAAGGACAGAATTTTGCCACAAAGAAACCATTGCAACTGCTTGACAAAAAAATATCTAAAAATGCATGTGCTTGAAAAAATCATCTATTGTAGGACTTCCTTGATGGTCCAGTGGTTAAGAATGTGCCTTCCACTGCAGAGGGTACAGGTTCAATCCCTAGTCAGGGAACTAAAATCCCACATGCTACCAGGCACCTGAAACCTGTGCTCTGCAACAAAAGAAAGTCCAAGCACAACAACCAAGACCCAGCACAGCCAAAAAAACAAAATATAGTGTACACAATAAGAAGCAGTAGAGCACTCAAGATGGTTTCATTCATGCCTTTTTTCACTAAATATATATTACCAGGTAGTGTGTTAGGTGGGTGAGAAAGGCCAATGAACATAAGGACAGAATTTTGCCACAAAGAAAGCATTGCAACTGCTTGACAAAAATATCTAAAAATGCATGTGCTTGAAAAAATTATCTATTGTAGGACTTCCTTGATGGTCCAGTGGTTAAGAATGCACCTTCCACTGCAGAAGGTACAGGTTCAATCCCTAGTCAGGGAACTAAAATCCCACATGCTACCAGGCACCTGAAACCTGTGCTCCGGAACAAGAGAAAGTCCAAGCACAACAACCAAGACCCAGCACAGCCAAAAAAAAAAAAAATAGTGTACACAGTAAGAAGCAGTAGAGCGCACAAGATGGTTTCATTCATGCCTTTTTTCACTAAATATATATTACCAGGTAGTGTGTTAGGTGGGTGAGAAAGGCCAATGAACAAGACACAAATCCTGCTTCCAAGTAGCTTACAGTCTGGAGAACTAGCAAACTGGGGCCTCTTATGCCATGGGATAAACACAAAGCAAAGTGCTATGGCATCATGTGTGGGACAGCCAAGGCCCTTTTTGAGGACCAGGTAAGCCTGTGTGAGGAATGTGACATCAAGAAAGTGAAGCACACAAGATAAAGGGTGCTTTCTAAACAGGGGAAAAACATACAATATCCCAGGAGATCAAAAATGCTAAAAATGTTTTAGTATGACCAGAGCATATTGTGGGGGTGAAGGCAGCAAGTGTTGAAAGATGGAATTCCTTCATTATATTGGTACAGTTGTTAGACTATGAAAATTGCTATATTAAAGCACAAGATATATAAAATAATGCAGTCTTAGATTGGGAAGAAGTTTTAGACTTTAGTGCCAATGTAGTAGACATAGTTTTGACACATCATTGATAGGGAAGTCACTATCTCTTAGGTAGCTCATTGCATTGCTGGACATCTTACTCATTGATTTAATAAGCATTTCTTTAGGACGTCTATGTGTCAGACTTACGCTAGGTGTTACGAGCTATAAATTCTCAAGAAACAAGATTTGTAGTCAATCCACATGAAGTTTTTAGTTAAAAGTTGTTGTTCAGTTGTCAAGCTGTGTCTGACTCTTTGCAACCCCATGGACTGCAGCACACTAGGCTTCTCTGTCCACTGTTTCCCAGAGTTTGCTCAAACTTAGTTAAAGGTGATACAGACAAATCATCAAATAACTAATAAGAGTAATAAATGCTATTTAAAAATTTATTTAAAAATTATTTCAAAGCTGTTTCATTTGTTTTCTATTGTGGTAAAAAATACAAAATATAAAGTTTAGCATTTTAACGACTTTTAGTGTAAAATTTGTGGCAATTATATTCACAGTGTTGTTCACAGAATTATCAGGTGCAATTTTACATGCTCAGAAAGTATCTGCTCATTTACATCATAAAAACCTTAAGAAACACATATTATTATGCTTTAAAATTTTATTGAAGTAGAATTGATTTGTATTGTGTTTAATTTCTGCTATACAGCAAAGCGATTCAGTCATGAATATTCTTTTTCACATTTTATTCCATTATGGTTTATCACAGGATGTTGAATATAGTTCCCTGTACTATGCAGTAGGAACTTGTTTATCCATCCTGCATATGTTTGCCTCTGCTAATCCCAGACTCCCAGTCCTTTGCTCCTATGCCTCCCTCACCCTTGGCAACGACAAATCTGTTATTGTATCGGGGAGTTTGGTTTTGTATTATAGCTATGTTTGTTTCCGTAGTATTTACATTCCACGTATAAGTGATGTCATCTGATATTTGTCTCTCTGAAGTACTTCACTTATAGTTTGGTAATCTCTAGGTCCATTCATGTTGCTGTAAATGGCATTATTTCATTTTCTTAATGGTTGAGTAATATTCCATTCATATATATATTGCATACACACACACACACACACACACACACACACACACACATATATATATATACCACATTTTCATTATCCATTCATCTATTGATGGACAGTTAGATTGAATCCATGTCTTGGCTATTACAGACAGTGCTGCTGTGAACACAGGGGTGCATGTGTCTGCAAATTAAAGTTTTGTTTGGATATATGCCCAAGAGTGGGATTGTTGATCATATTGAAACTCAATTTTTACTTTTCTGAGGAACCTACATACTGTTTTCCATTGTAGCTGCACCAATACACATTCCCAACAACAGTGTAAGAGGGTTCTGTTTTCTCCACACCTTCTCCACCATTTATTAGCTATAGACTTAGTAATGATGGCCATTCCGACTGTTGTGAGGTGATACCTCCTTGCTAAGAAACAGATACTATCATTACCTCCATTTTACAAATGGAAAAGCTGAGAAAAATAGAAGTCAGGTAATTTGTCTAAAGTCATCCAGCCAGTAAGTGTTAGAGCCAGTTTTCAAACTCAGGTGACTAACACGGGACTACAGAGGAAGGGCATATGGAGATATTTAATTTGGACAACAGTGTAAGAGGGTTCCGTTTTCTCCACACCTTGTCCACCATTTATTAGCTATAGACTTAGTAATGATGGCCATTCCGACTGTTGTGAGGTGATACCTCCTTGCTAAGAAACAGATACTATCATTACCTCCATTTTACAAATGGAAAAGCTGAGAAAAAGAGAAGTCAGGTAATTTGTCTAAAGTTAGCCAGCCAGTAAGTGTTAGAGCCAGTTTTCAAACTCAGGTGACTAATGGAGATATTTAATTTGGTTTGTGTAGAAAGAGGTCAGGTTTGCTGAAGAAATTCTGCAAATATTCAACTTTTCATACCTGTCAGTGAATTGGCTGGCATCATGTACTTCATACAAAAAATATTTTAAATGTGTTACATTAAAAAAAAAAACACTTTAAATATGCACATAACACTTGAGGATCATTTAGTCACTATTTAACATCAGTTCAGTTCAGTCATTCAGTCTTGTCTGACTCTTTGTGATCCCATGAATCGCAGCACGCCAGGCCTCCCTGTCCATCACCAACTCCCAGAGTTTACTCATATTCATGTGCATCGAGTCCGTGATGCCATCCAGCCATCTCATCCTCGGTTGTCCCCCTTCTCCTCCTGCCCCCATCCCTCCCAGCATCAAAGTCTTTTCCAATGAGTCAACTCTTCGCAGGAGGTGGCCAAAGTAGTGGAATTTCAGCTTTAGCATCAGTCCTTCCAATGAACACCCAGGACTGATTGCCTTTAGAATGGACTGGTTGGATCTCCTTGCAGTCAAAGGGACTCTCAAGAGTCTTCTGCAACACCACAGTTCAAAGGCATCAATTCTTTGGCGCTCAGCTTTCTTACAGTCCAACTCTCGCATCCATACATGACCACTGGAAAAACCATAGTCTTGACTAGACGGACCTTTGTTGGCAAAATAATGTCTCTGCTTTTGAATATGCTATCTAAGTTGGTCATAACTTTCCTTCCAAGGAGTAAGCATCTTTTAATTTCATGGCTGCAATCACCATCTGCAGTGATTTTGGAGCCCCAAAACATAAAGTCTGATACTGTTTCCACTGTTTCCCCATCTATTTCCCATGAAGTGATGAGTATTTAACATATTATATATTAAATTATAGATTATTCATCAGTACCAAAAGATATGTTAGTTTTCTAATAAGTTTTAGGGCTGGTGACTTTTTAAACACTGGAAATTTTGGCTATTCATTAGCCCTCAAAGAAGTTTTCACTTTCTTAAGTTTAAAGTGATTTACACATTAAGTTTTTGAAGGCATGAGAATTGTTGGAGGATAGAGACAGGATCATTTATTTTTAAAAAGCATTGTGAAAATTAAATTTCACTATGTTCTTTCATTAAAGTTCTGCTGCTGATGTACTTTTTGAATACTCGTTTACTTGTCTGCTGTGTCTAACAGCAATATTGCTTTACTTAAAACATCAGGGGAATTTTAGTAAATAGGTTTTAAGCACCTTGTTTATCTCAGTTGGTTTTGGACTTCCTTAAGTTTTCAGTTTGTTTACACTGTTTTCGAAATTTTAAGGGAATAATACTCTAATTCTGTATCATTTCTGATTTTGATAAAAGCTAGCAAGTTCAAAAATACATTCTTTTAATGTATATGTAAGGAGAATGATCATGAAATAAGGTTAAAGATACTAATGAGTGTGATTTTGTTGTCTGTATGAATGTTATTGAGAAGATATATGGTTTTTACCTTTGACTCTTTTTCTTACTTTTTTCACTTTTCTATCAGTCCTCATTTGATTGATCTTTCCTATAATTCAGAAATTCAAATGATGCTAATGGTGCATGAGAAGCATTACAAGAGAAAACTGAAAGGATGCTGCAAATAAAATCCAAACACACACACACACACACACACATTTTGTTGTGTGAAATGTTGAGTATGCCTATACCCTAGTGCATCCATAATAGTAGTACAGACTTTGAATACACATAGGCTTTGTCCTGAATTCTAGCTGAAACTCTTATGATGCCTGGAATCTCTTGCTTGCCCTCCTTTGCATGACTCTCTCCTGGGCTGTTTTGATCCTTTACTGATTATTTAACCAGAATTTCATCTTAGTTTATTCATATTCACCAGTAATGTATATAATCATCTTGAGATCAATGTTTACCATGCGATCACACTGGACCTATTTCTGTCTTTAGGAAACAGCTTATACAATAGCCAGCACCTATCTTAAAAAAGGTAATAGTTACTTTTTAGAAGAATTATTTTTCAAGGCATAAAAGAACAATAGTATGTGGAATTATGTGGATCATGGTAACTGATGTCAGCCAACTAGTTTATATTCAGCATCATTTATCTCTTGGACATGACAAACCTTGGTAGCAGAAGGGAATAAGTTCCAGATAATACACTTTTGCAGTAATGAATAACCCTTCCTATGAAGTACTTTAATGACTCTTCTCATCAAATTTATGATTTTATTATTAACATTAAAAATGGAAGCTCAAAAAGATACAGTTGCAAATCAATTTCACTGTGCCTTCATAATGAGTCCCTAATTGAACTCAATTTCTGTTACAGTTGTAAATTTCCTTCCATACTTAATTTTAATGACATGTATAGAAGGATTNCATCAAATTTATGATTTTATTATTAACATTAAAAATGGAAGCTCAAAAAGATACAGTTGCAAATCAATTTCACTGTGCCTTCATAATGAGTCCCTAATTGAACTCAATTTCTGTTACAGTTGTAAATTTCCTTCCATACTTAATTTTAATGACATGTATAGAAGGATTTAGTGACTGGAAATAAAAAAAAATTATTTTAACTCTATTTTTTATGAGTTTAATAGGTGAAATGTAAATCATAATCACATTAATATGATAATTGAGAGTGTATTTATGCCTCTTTACAGGTTAGAGAATGAACACTTGGTTAAATTAGTGTTTCACTTAACTCATTAAAATTAGATAATAAGTAAGAAGAATAATTTCACCACCTGATGTGAAGAACTGACTCATTGGAAAACACCCTGATGCTGGGAATGATTGAAAGCAGGAGAAGGGGATGACAGAGGATGAGATGGTTGGATGGCATCACCAACTCGATGGACATGAGCCTAAGCTCGGAGAGTTGTAATAGAAAGGGAAGCCGAGCATGCTGCTGTCCATGAGGTCACAGAGAGTTGGACACAACTGAGTGACTGAACTGAACTGAACTAAACTGAAGAATAATCGCAAATGCTAATGTTCATTATGTAAGGAACTATGGTAGAATATTTACATTTGAATTTTTAATGTCTAATAAAATATTAGTCCTTCAAAAAACTGATTGTTTGATTGGCTTGTCTCCTTAATCCATTACCTTGTAAAGCTGGGATACAGCATCTAACTTTTTTCCTAGCACGAATTAGTGGAAATAGGACAGGCCTTGCTATTAAATAAATCTTACTTTTGTTACAGACTCTGAACCTTGCTAACAGCCAGCCTTGAGAAACTAACCTGAATTTCTTGATTTTTTTTTCACATGTGTATAAAATCTGCAATGAGATTTCTGTATCTCGCTTTATACTTTTACATTGTAATTGCTATCTTATCATTTCAAAGTTATATATTTTATTTCCCTAACTGAAATATCAACTCTCATTGACAAGAAGTTTTACTTTGACTCATTGGAACTGATAAGTCATGTTATTACTTAAAACTTCTTCACACATAATGCTGCTGCTGCTAAGTCGCTTCAGTTGTGTCCAACTGTGTGCAACTCCATAGACTGCAGCCCACCAGGCTCTTCCATCCCTGGGATTCTCCAGGCAAGAACACTGGAGTGAGTTGCCATTTCCTTCACATGTAATCACTATAGGTAATGACTGAGAAGGCAAACAGATTGATGGGGCAAATTAAAGACTTCAGATGACAAAATAGAAATTTATACCCCTTATCCTTTTTTCCATTTCAAATAGGTCAAAATTCAGAATAATAAGCCAGAGATTCTTTCATCATTTATCTTTTTTTTTTTTAGCACACTCCACCTATATTCTCATCTTTTCATTCAGATTCCTACTCCCTCTGTCCAATCAGAGCATTTTAATTGTTCAAATACTTATCACCTTCTCTGTGTCAGACAAGTCACAGGATGAAAGGGTATTGCAATGAACAAATCACCTTTTCTGCCCTCACTAAGATTATTGACAGAAGAGCTGTCAGAGATTGAGACTCTGCTCTCAAAGACCTCACACTCAGACTCTTTTACTCCAAGTCCCAGCATAGAAGTCAGAGCCTGAAAAGCACCTGGGTCATGCAAGAAGGAGATTCATTAAGTTCAGGAGTGATAGCTCAAGGGACAAGGATTTGGTAGAACTATATCCAGGGGCTAAAGTGCTAGAAAAGACTCTGATGCTGGGAGGGGTTGGGGGCGGGAGGAGAAGGGGACGACAGAGGATGAGATGGCTGGATGGCATCACTGACTCAATGGACGTGAGTCTGAGTGAACTCCGAGAGTTAGTGATGGACAGGGAAGCCTGGCGTGCTGCAATTCATGGGGTCGCAAAGAGTCGGACACAAGTGAGCGACTGAACTGAACTGAAAGTGCTGGTGGGTGCCATTTTTTATTACTCCCCTCCCCCTTAGCAGATTTGGTGTTGACAAGTCCCATCTCTGTCACTCTGCATTAATCTAGCTAACATTGTGCACGGCGCCCTAGCATTTCCCTGAGGACTCAACCTGCCTGCCCCAACGGGCATCTCCAAAGTGGCCCTAGCTCCACCTTGCCTGACAGGAAGCTTGCTAACTGAATCTTGTTCCAGGGGGTCAGCACCACAAACTAACATGAACACAGTGGTCACAACTGTGCCTCATGGCCAGTAGGGGAAGGGGTCAAAGCACCCATCAGCAAATTCACAGAAGTGCAACCCCAACAAAACAGGAGGGCACATGCAGCCCACACAGGGAGAACTCTTGGAACACCTGCCTCTAGTTACCACGGGGCATCACGCCACTGCACCTCACTTTCACATATGGGCATTCTTTCAAGATGGGGAGATGTGCCTGATATACCCAATATGTAGAAGAACAGAGTGAACGAGAGAGAGACAGAAAGAGTTAAACAAAATAAGGAGAGAAAAAGATGCCTTGCAAAGGAAAGAACAAGACAAAACCTCAAAAAAGAGGAAATGAAATGGAGACAAGCTATCTACCAGATAGAGTTCAAAGCAATGATCATAAAGACACTCCCTGGACTCAGGATAAGAATATATGAATGCAGTGAGAAGTTCAACAAAGATAAAATATTAAAAATTAGAACTGAACAATACAATAATTATTGATATGAAAAATACACTAGAAGAAATCAACAGCAGATTAGAAGAGGCAGAAGAACAGATCAATGATCTGGCAAACAGGATAGTGAAAATCACCCAATCAGAACAGCAAATAAGCAAATAAATAAACAATCGTAAGAGACCTCTGCAACAAGATCAAGAGTAGTAGCATTCACCTTATAGGGATTCCAGGCAAAGTGGAAAGAGAAAAGGGCAGAAAAATTACTTTAAGAAATAATGGCTGCAAGTTTCCCTAACCTGGCAAGAGAACCTTGGACACATCCAGTCCAGGAAGCAGAGAGTTTCAAATAAAAGTCTAGTACCAGATGGCATGACAGGTAAATTCTATCAAATATTTAGAGAAGAGTTAATATCTATCCTTCTCAAAATATTTCAAAAAACTAAATAGAAAAGAACATTCTCAAACTTATTCTATGAGGCCACCATCACCTTAATACCAAAACCAGACAAAGATACCACAAAAAAGAAATAACAAGCTGATATCCCTGATAAAAATAGATTCAAAAATCTTCAACAAAACATTTCAAAACCAAACTCGACAATACATAAATAGGATCGTATATCATGATTAAGTGGGGTTTATTCCAAAATAAATATCATAAATCAATCAATGTGATATATCACACTAACAAATAAAGGATACAAATAATATGGTTTTCTAAATA
This sequence comes from Aepyceros melampus, assembly GCA_006408695.1. Lineage (NCBI taxonomy): Eukaryota > Metazoa > Chordata > Mammalia > Artiodactyla > Bovidae > Aepyceros > Aepyceros melampus. Next base: position 42,889 of record SJXQ01007352.1, on the reverse strand, counting down.
GGTGCATAAAAAGCATTTCATAAACTTCAACACTCATTTATGATAAAAATTCTCAATAAAGTGGGAACAGAGGGAACATATCTCAACATAATAAAGGTCATTTAAGAAAATCCCACATAATAAAACCCCACATAACATAATATTCTAAATGATACCCCACACAATATAATACTCTAAATAAAAGTTGAAACTTTAAAACTAAGATCAGGATGTGTTTTATCACCATTTTCACCATTTTTATTCAACATAGTATTAGAAGTCCTAGACATAACAATCAGAAAAGAGAAAAAGAGAAAAGCCATGCAATTCAGAATGGAAGGAATACACCTGTCATTGTTTACAGATGGCATAACATTGTATATAAAAAACCCTACAGACTCCACCATAAAAACTATAAAAACTAACAGAAAAATTCAGTAAAGTTACAGGATATAAATAAAATCAATATGCAGAAATCTGTCTTGTTTCTATACACTAATAATGAACTATACACCAATAATGAACAGAAGGAAAAATTAAGAAAACAATCTTTTTTACAGTTGTATCAAAAATATTAAAACATCTAGGAATAAATTTAAACAAGATGTTAAAGATCAATACTTTATAAGATATAAATGAAAGAATTGAAGATGAAACAAATAGAAAGATATACATGCTTTATCATGTTTCTCGTTTCGTATTAATGATTTAATAAATTTAAATTTAATAAATTTAATGAATTCCTGTATTTTAATTCTGTATTTATAGGAGAGTGTTTTTATAAATATTTGAAAAGTTATTTGAAAATATTCTTTACTGTAGTAAACCTCCTCAATAACTTAGAAAGCCCATTTTATAGGGATGCAAACTGAGGCTTGAGAAATACAAACAACTTCTCTGAGATGAGATGGTTTGGTGATGTGAGCTCTAGTGATTTCTCATGTCTGGTTCTGGCACCATCTTCCTGTCCTTTCTATGCTAGATTCATGACAATTCCCTGGTTTGTGCAAATTGTTCTGTCTCACATGATGAGCTACAGGAAGGGAAATCCTGTAAATATTCCTTTCATACCAGTATCCCTAAAGGGGAGATCCGGCATATAGATGCTTTTCAACAAGCATTTTGTGATTTCAATACAAAATAAGAAAAATCAATTCTATGTATTTGATGGAGGTTCCCAGAATCAATCTTTTCCTTGTCAGGAAATACTTTATTGCGGTTGCTTAATATAAAGCTCTCTAACCTCCATGAAGAATGCAAAAAAGAAAGATGACAAAGTATTAAACCAACACATTTAGAGATGCCTGGGGCTGGAATCTGGACTAAATAGATTTAGCCAACCTTGATGGAACATGAGAAAATCAAATGTAGAAAAAAAAAAAAAAAGTCTAGGCATCTGTTATGTTTCCTAGGGACCTTAGGCTTGAATTAATACTGACTGTTATGAATTAAAGTTGGCAATAGACTGGAGACACAGGGAGTTTTATTCATTTTATTTTATTTTTAGTGTTATTATTAGGAGAACTAGAAGAAATATGAATGTTCTTCTGTGGTAAAGGATCCTGAGAGAGCAAAGATCTGACACTTTAAAAATGATCAAGCCATTTGTATGTAACTGCTCTCATTTTTTATAGGAGCAAGTATGAAATGAAGTTTCTGAGTCTTGAAACCCCTAGTTTTTATCACTTATTGTGTAATGGAAGAAGACACCATTATATAGACAAGAGGGAATGGTTGAAAGGAGTCATTTGTGACATTTTGTAGTATAGAATATTGAGTTTTGCCTGGAGTTGGTTCCCAAATATTGTGGTTGTGGATACAAAAATTTACAAATACAAATTCTGGGGGGCCTTGTCCTCACTTAATAATTAGAGAAAGCTGGAATCAAGATTGCCGGGAGAAATATCAATAACCTCAGATATGCAGATGACACCACCCTTATCGCAGAAAGTGAAGAGGAACTAAAAAGCCTCTTGATGAAAATGAAAGAGGAGAGTGAAAAAGTTGGCTTAAAGCTCAACATTCAGAAAATGAAGATCATGGCATCTGGTCCCATCACTTCAGGGGAAATAGATGGGGAAACAGTGGAAACAGTGTCAGACTTTATTTTTGGGGGGCTCCAAAATCACTGCAGATGGTGATTGCAGCCATGAAATTAAAAGATGCTTACTCTTTGGAAGAAAAGTTATGACCAACCCAGATAGCATATTCAACAGCAGAGACATTACTTTGCCGACTAAGGTCTGTCTAGTCAAGGATATGGTCTTTCCAGTGGTCATGTATGGATGTGAGAGTTGGACTGTGAAGAAGACTGAGCACTGAAGAATTGATGCTTTTGAACTGTGGTGTTGGAGAAGACTCTTGAGGGTCCCATGGACTGCATGGAGATCCAACTAGTCCATTCTGAAGAAGATCAGCCCTGGGATTTCTTTGGAAGGAATGATGCTAAAACTGAAACTCCAGTACTTTGGCCACCTCATGCGAAGAGTTGACTCATTGGAAAAGACTCTGATGCTGGGAAGGATTGGGGATAGGAGGAGAAGGGGACGACAGAGGATGAGATGGCTGGATGGCATCACAGACTCAATGAGCATGAGTCTAAGTGAACTCCGGGAGTTGGTGATGGACAGGGAGGCCTGGGGTGCTGCGATTCATGGGGTCGCAAAGAGTCGGACACGACTGAGCGCTGAACTGAACTGAAGACTAGGATAGGGAACATGTATTACAATCAAAAAAAAAAAGTGTCCAGTCCACACAAATAACAAATCAAAGTAAAAGCAAGCAAGCAGCTGACCAATCACAAAACAAGCCAAGCACAACAACCACCTTGTCAAGTCTCATAATAAACCAGGCTTGGTTTTCAAAGTAGCATGACATCCTGGAGTAGTACAGTTCTGAGGCCAACTGCAAGGCACGTTCTCCTAAGCTCCAGTGCTTATAAATGAATGAAATAATAAAAGCAAATATATCCAAAGTTCTTTAGGATTACCTTTACAATAATGTTGCTTTCATCTTACTTTCAATTGGAGAAACCATATCAGAAGAGAAAGGGCTAAAGTCACATCAGGAGGTGTGATAATGCACATTATTGCAATCTGGCTTGTATGTGTCATGTCCTGTGTCTGCAAAACTCAGCAGAACATTTTGTAATATACAAACCGTGTAAGTCTTTGCTGTTATTCGTGAGTTTCATGAAATCCTATTCAGAAAGAAAGAGACAGAGGAAAGGAGAAGGAGGAAGGAGGAGAAAGGGGTGGGGTGGGGGAGAGGCAGAGTTATGCTGCTTTTCCAAATTGTAGGATTTATTTGAAATCTCGTTCTTTTTTTTCCACACGTGTGTGTACTCAGTCATGTCCTAACTTTGTGACCCCATGGAACGTAGCCTGCCATCCTCCTCTGTCTGTGGAAATTCCCAGGCAAAAATACTAGAATGGGTTGTCGTTTCCTCCACTAGGGGATCTTTCCAACCTAGGGATCGAACCTAAGTCTCTTGCATTGACAGGCAAGGTCTTTACCACTGAGCACCAGAGAAGCCTGAAATCTCTCTGCTTTTTGAAGGCTATGGAAAACAGCAGAAGCATGTATGAGATGGGATCTCATATCTGGCATTACCTATGTGAGCTCAAAAAGTCAATCACCTGTCAGGATATAAGTTTCTTTTGTTGCAAAATGGAAAAAAATAGGAGTCCTGTAGGGGTGATGAATAGGAAGCCTAGCGTGCTGCAGTCCATGGGGTCACAAAGGATCAGACACGACTGAGCAACTGAACTGACTGAACTGATTTGCTATGTATCAGGAACTCTGGTAAACACTCTGCAAAATGGTCTTATTTATTTATCATGTCAAAACATTAAGGACATAAGAATCGAGACAAGAATCATGTCTGTTTTATATTAAGCACACTGGCTCAGGAACCAGGTAACTTGCATTTGTCTCCCAGATTTGCCCCTTAAAAGCCTAGAGCCCTTTGATAAGCTACATAACTTCTCTGTGATATGAATTTGCCACCTATAAATTAAAAATTAGAAATTGCTACTCTCACAGGATTGTTGAGGACTTTTAATAAATGAATACATACAAAGTGCTAAGGATATTGACTAGCACAGAGTAAATGCTCAGCAGCACGAGCTATGAGAACTAGTAGCTATTGTCATTATTATTCAGTAAGGACAACAGTCAAAGCATCTAAAGACCCTACAGATGATTATAAAGGTACCAGACAGATTCTTTTAGCATGAGTAGCACAAAATCTTATAGCCACTCTCTTGTCAGACTGAAATGACATGAAACATTCAGTAAAGTAGTTAACAGCTCTGACGATAGGGAAGAGAGTCAGTATTTCTGGGTCCAATTCCAAATCATAGCATTTTATGTATTTTTAAGTAGCCTACTTCACGGAGGTAAACTGCTCAGGGCAAGGACTGGAGCGTTTACTTGGCTGGTGAAGTGCTACAAAACCTTGATTGTTGGTAAGAGCTTGTTCTCTAGAAATTGATGGGGTGGCTGAGGTAAGCCTTTAAGTAATTTAGATGGAGCATTTTAAAATCCATTTAGAAGCTATTTAGGGAAGTATGAGTCTGAAGTCAAAGTTGAAGCTGAAACGTCCTATGAGGCCTGCAGGCAGAGAACCACAATCGATAAAGGCTATTATCCTAAATAAGTCCGGGACACCACAGCTCAGCTGAAGGTTTTAATTCTTGACTGCCAAAGGAGTCAAGGCAGATAGAAGGGACAAAAGGCCCAGGGGCTCAGAGGCTGTAGAAGCTGAGTCAACTGTAATTCTGCCAAGAGCTTTCTCTGTATTTAGCAATTTTCTTCCCTTGCCTTTCCTCCCATGCCTGGCTCTCTCCTCTGCTATTTTGGGTCCCTATACTTACCCATGCCCCTCTCAATGGATCTATCCTAGCAAAGCCATCAACTTATTAAGACTGAAACAAAAAATTGTCTCCTCTATAAAATCTCTCTTGAGAGCTCTCTTTGCCCAACCAGTGGTTCTCAAATAATAGCTGCACACACTGGACTCATGTGGGGCAAATTTACATGCCTGGCATTTAGCTCCCAAGACGCATATTCAATTTGTCTAGACTGGAGCACTGGCTATGGATCTTTTCCTTTTTTTTCAAAGGTTTCTAGAAGATTCTAATACATGGTTAGATTTGGATGCCACTTTAGAATGATACATCTTTTCTTTTCACTCCACTTTTTCCTTGTAACACTCTACTATACTTAGTTCAGTTCAGTTCACTTCAGTCGCTCAGTCGTGTCCGACTCTTTGCGACCCCATGAATCGCAGCATGCCAGGCCTCCCTGTCCATCACCAACTCCCGGAGTTCACTCAGACTCATGTCCATTGAGTCCATGATGCCATCCAGCCATCTCATCCTCAGTCATCCCCTTCTCCTCCTGCCCCCAATCCCTCCCAGCATCAGGGTCTTTTCCAGTGAGTCAACTCTTTGCATGAGGTGGCCAAAGTACTGGAGCTTCAGCTTTAGCATCATTCCTTCCAAAGAAATCCCAGGGTTGATCTCCCTCAGAATGGACTGGTTGGATCTCCTTGCAGGCCAAGGGACTCGCAAGAGTCTTCCCCAACACCACAGTTCAAAAGCATCAATTCTTCGGCGCTCAGCCTTCTTCACAGTCCAACTCTCACATCCATACATGACCACAGGAAAAACCATAGCCTTGACTAGATGGACCTTAGTCGGCAAAGTAATGTCTCTGCTTTTGAATATACTATCTAGGTTGGTCATAACTTTTCTTCCAAGGAGTAAGCGTCTTTTAATTTCATGGCTGCAGTCACCATCTGCAGTGATTTTGGAGCCCCCCCAAAATAAAGTCTGACACTGTTTCTACTGTTTCCCCATCTATTTCCCATGAAGTGATGGGGCCAGATGCCATGATCTTCGTTTTCTGAATGTTGAGCTT
>SJXQ01007352.1:0-36881 GCA_006408695.1 Aepyceros melampus | reverse complement strand
AAAGTCTGACACTGTTTCTACTGTTTCCCCATCTATTTGCCATGAAGTGATGGGACCAGATGCCATGATCTTCGTTTTCTGAATGTTGAGCTTTAAGCCAACTTTTTCACTCTCCTCTTTCACTCTCAACAAGAGGCTTTTTAGCTCCTCTTCACTTTCTGCCATAAGAGTGGTGTCATCTGCACATCTGAGGTTATTGATATTTCTCCCAGCAATCTTGATTCCACCTTGTGTTTCTTCCAGTCCAGTGTTTCTAATGATGTACTCTGCCTATAACTTAAATAAGCAGGGTGACAATATACAGCCTTGACGTGCTCCTTTTTTTATTTGGAACCAGTCTGTTGTTCCATGTCTAGTTCTAACTGTTGCTTCCTGACCTACATACAGATTTCTCAAGAGGCAGGTCAGGTGGTCTGGTATTCTCATCTCTTTCAGAATTTTCCACAGTTTATTGTGATCCACACAGTCAAAGGCTTTGGCATAGTCAATAAAGCAGAAATAGATGTTTTTCTGGAACTCTCTTGCTTTTTCCATGATCCAGCGGATGTTGGCAATTTGATCTCTGGTTCCTCTGCCTTTTCTAAAGCCAGCTTGAACATCAGGGAGTTCACAGTTCACATATTGCTGAAGTCTGGCTTGGAGAATTTTGAGCATTACTTTACTGGAAAATTTTGAGCATTACTTTACTAGCATGTGAGATCAGTGCAATTGTGTGGTAATTGGAACATTCTTTGGCATTGCCTTTCTTTTGAATTAGAATGAAAACTGATCTTTTCCAGTCCTGTGGCCACTGCTGAGTTTTCCAAATTTGCTGGCATATTGAGTGCAGCAATTTCACAGCATCATCTTTCAGGATTTGAAATAGCTCAACTGGAATTCCATCACCTCCACTAGCTTTGTTCATAGTGATGCTTTCTAAGGCCCACTTGACTTCACATTCCAAGATGTCTGGCTCTAGATTAGTGATCACATCATCATGATTATCTGGGTCATGAAGATCTTTTTTGTACAGTTCTTCCGTGTATTCTTGCCACTTCTTAATATCTTCTGCTTCTGTTAGGTCCAGACCATTTCTGTCCTTTATCGAGCCCATCTTTGCATGAAATGTTTCTTGGTATCTCTACTATACTTAGGTACTTCCTAATTTCAAAATTACTTCTTAGGAACTTCATGAATTTAGAGGCCTCTCTTTTTCTTTATTTGGCGAGGAGGGGACTAAAGCTTATACTAACACCGTTATTGATTTGTGAATTAACTTTTTTTCACTTCATTTACTCACATTTTTAATTATTATATTTGCCATCTATGAATTTACTCATTCATTTACTGATGCACTCGTTCACCAACATTATGTCTTACATGACTCAAACAATGTGTGGATGACTGAATAAATGAATAGATTGCTATTTATATTCATCAAAATCTGATGCCGCATTTGGGTAAAAGTACTAAGATATGCAAAGGAAAACCTACTATAATTTTATATGATTTGTACACACAACCAAATGTACATAACCCACATGCATATACATTTATGAGTTTATGTTCTTCAGGTTACAGCTCCTGAGACTAGACTGCCTGAGTTGATCCCTAGCTCCACCAGATGTGACCTGTTCCCCCTACCTATCTCTCCTTCTGTTTCTTTCTTTATGAAGTAAGAGTAATAACACAAGCTACCTCATATGAAAGTTGTGAGGATGAAATGCATCAATTTATGAAAAACAGGAGTAAGCTATAGAAGGTTAGCACAATTTTTTGGCCAGTTTCTCCTTCATATTTTGTGCTATTTCATATTTATATACAGTCTTTCAGGGCTGGCTAAGTCAGGCTGGGACAGACTGACAGTCTCAGATCATTTATATCACCAACATGCCAGAGTTAGAGTTCTAAATGATGAGGCTGTCATTTTTCCACAGTGAATTGCTTGCATATTTCCATGGAATAACTGCTGACATTAAAAAAAAAAAAGGAAAGGTAAAAGAAAACAAATGTGTCTTGTCAACCTGAAGTCTTCCAACCATTTGAAATAATTGCTATGAATTAATATGCTGTCTTCTCCAAATAGCAGTTAACATCTGTGCTCCCGACAGATGTTCACCATGTTTCATAGGACTGCTCCCCAATTATCCACATATGCTTTATACTCTGTGAATTCCATATAGCAACTTTTCACCCAAGTAAGGTTTTTTTTTCCTTGCTTGCTACTACTTCATGGTCAAAAAATACACATACAACGCATTTTTTAACAGAATATCAACAACCACAAAATACTAAAGGAAAAATATACATCATATATGTATTGTAATATATTATGTAATGGACTTTACTATAGAATGCAAAATATGCATATGTGTCAATACATAATTCAGTCAGAAATAATTTCTGTATAAAATATTATTTACACAATTAGAAGCACTTATTTTACTTTCTAGTCTTAGTTTTGAGACTCAAGAGTTCTTTCTTTATGAAATTTTTCTGTTTATAAATCTAAGATTCATCCTTTAAACATCAGTACCTCTCACATTTGATACTAGTCTTCATCATACATTCCTGAAATTGTCTAGAAGATCTTATAACAATAGTTGACTGCAACAAATCTAAAAAAAAATCATTCTTGCTTCTTAATATAATCTTGATTATCATTGGAAAATGTTCACATTTACAATAAAGATTTTGCTTACTGATTATCTGCCTCTGGGTAAATAAAATAATTATTTGAAAATAAGATAATGCAACGGAGTGCAGGGATCCATTATTTCTTAACCTTATGTCTTAACGGACATAAAATTCTTATGCTAAACTCTCTCCATGCACTTACTTTGTGACCCAGGGTTAGGAAAACAATTTCTCTCAGACACATCTTTTTCATCATTAAAACAGAGTAATATCTCAAGGACCATTTGCTAGTTTTCTTCCCCTGTGTGTTCCATGTTTAGCACAATGCCTAGAACAGGGTTATTACTTAATAAGGATTTTCTATTAAAAAAAAAAAAAGAAATGACAAAAAGAAAGCAGTAAGCAAAGACTCCTCATTTTGCTTGCTTTGGCAGCCTTTAGTCAGAATCAAATGAGATAATGGTTGTGGAAACCACAAAGTGCCATGCCAACATAAACATCAGCTCCATCTCCAGTGCACCATGCCAGATCCTCCTCCCCCGCCATTCATACAGCAGACCCCATAAGATGCTTCTCTGTTACTGTGAATGTAAGGATTTCATCATGAAGTAGAATTTGGGTTAGATGATTGCCCAATACTCCAATAGAAGTAGCCCATACTAGTGAATATATTTCAACATTAGTATGTATCATCTAACCATCCATTTATTCAACATGAATTGAAAACCATCAGGTTCATAATCTGTGCCAGGATTAGAAGAGTACAGAAAAGAATGAAACATAGCTCTTACTCAAATATTTCACAGTTTAGTCTGGAGAAGTTAACTGCTCAATAAATTCAGATATTGAAGGGAAGAAAATTATAAATTCAATGAAAAAATGATATGAAGATTCAGAGGAAGGAAAATATTTTTCCAACAGACAAAAATATGAAAGACTTCATGAAAATGTAGTTCTAGATCACAAATGATGATCATGAATAGACATTTGTAAATCCAACATTTTGACAAATATTAACTGTATTTCTAATCTGGTGGTAGGCCTTATAAAATTCTGATATGAAAGATCCCTGCATTCAATGAATTTACAAACTAGGGATGATAAGAAAACATAGTATAAAAATTAAGTACAATGACACAAATATATCCATGGATATCATGAGATACTCAACTTTGCCTAAGGGTCCTTTAGGGGAAAATTCCCTGAAGAAATATCAGCTAAACTGAAACTTGAAGGAGGAAAAATAGATTAATTGGGTCAAACTTTTGTAAAAGGGAAATTATGGAAAGAAGATTCGTATTCTGGATAAAAATAAAATGAAGATGTCTAAGCACATATGTCCGACACTGTAAAAGGACTTTTATTGCTTCTACTACATATCAACAACCAATATATAATACACATGTGATATCCAAGTTAGCAAGATGGACACACTTTTGTATATTGAATAGCAAGGAATAAGGGATGAGAAAAAGGTAAAATAAGTTTATAGAGTGATTTATATACCTTATGGATTTTATTCTAAAGTTGATTAACAGAATTACTTAACATTCATAGAGCTCTCTGACTATTCAAATGCCAGTAGTCAGAGATGAAGATGATGCCAAGATTGCGATAGACAATCCAAGCAAGGGCACATAAAAAGGAATATATGAAGAATAGAGTAAGTATCTTGCAGTCTAGGAATGGGTGAATGAAGGGGATTAATGGCCTGGATCAGGACTAGACTATTGAGGATCTTGACACCTGCTAAGGAGTTAACACTGTTTTCTGTGCTTGATTAAGATTGATGCAGTTGGTCAATGTAGGATGGAGTAACGGACAAAAAGCCCAACAGAGGAAATCAGTTAGGAATTGCAAAATGAGTGCAAATGGGAATTTAAAAGTCCAGAACTAGGCTAGTTGAACAGAGAGGAGATATGTCATCTCTGGTTAGTCTGTTCTTGGTTGATGTGTTGATTACCATCAAGAGCATAAGCAGGCTCAGTGATAAAGTATCCACCTGCCAATTATGCAGGAAAAGCAGGTTCAGTCCCTGAGTTGGGAAGATCCCATGGAGTAGGAAATGACAACCCACTCCAGTATCCTTGCCGGGACAATCCCATGGACAGAGGAGCCGGGAGGGCTAAAGTCTATGGGGTCACATAGAGTCAAACACAACTGAGCATTCTTGTACACACGCTTTAATTTGTAAGGGCATCCATAAGCATTTACAAGAATTACTACAAATTAGAACCAGAAAACAAATCACTTCAACAAAATCTAGTAAGCTAGTTGAATTAAGACATTTTCATGCTAATCCATACACAAATCAAACATGCAAAATTTTACCTTTCAATTTAATTAGCTATACCATAGCAGTAATTTTTAGACAATAATAAACTGGTTCCAAAATTCTGGGTGGATTTCATCCAAGCTGAGGACATTCTGCTTGTCATGCGCTGTTTTAGCGTTTTTTAGGTGCTGAATGGTGAATTCAACAATATGCAGCTCTAAGGAAAGCCTAGAAGAAACAATTTGCTCCAGAGAATGGAATTTATTTATTTTGGTCTAGATTTGATATCTTTAGTTGATCAGCTCAAAGTTGGTTTAAATTATAAAAAGCTTTGAGTCCTGGTAAATTTTGGGGGTTGGTGAAAAAATATACTGCAAAAATATTGCAAGCTTCATATGTCACTTTGTATTTGATTTCTTTTTAGATCATCTCAAGAGACAGTTAGCAAGAATTTTATACAGTGATATAACATCCTTGTCAATAGAGCGTAAACTTACTGACATGCATCTCAGAGTAATCTTGTTTCCTCTTATTGGATAGAATCTTTATTTTTTTTTTCCTTGACAAAAACAATATCTCCTCAGATACATTACTTAACCAGGGGGAAAAAATAGAAAAAAGAAAAAAAAATTGAGAAGTTTTTCCTAATCTACTTTTATAGAAAACAATTCATAAAGAAGAAATAACATAAAATATATGTCTATCTAAAATATAATAAAACAAACATATAAACCCAGAAAATGCCCTTTCTCTGTAATTCTGGTAGCTCTGATCACTCTAGCTAGCTTACTGCTGCTGCTGCTGCTAAGTCGCTTCAGTCGTGTCTGACTCTGTGCGACCCCATAGACGGCAGCCCACTAGGGTCCCCAGTCCCTGGGGTTCTCCAGGCAAGAACACTGGAGTGGGTTGCCATTTCCTTCTCCAATGCAGGAAAGTGAAAAGTGAAAGGGAAGTCGCTCAGTCATGTCCGACTCTTAGTGACCCCATGGACTGCAGCCCACCAGGCTCCTCCACCCATGGGATTTTCCAGGCAAGAGTACTGGAGCGGGGTGTCATTGCCTAGTACAGAATATATGATTCTGTTTCCACAGACAAATCTGAGAAGTACAGTCAATAAAGATACTCTGGAGAGGAAAATTTGTTGTGGTGAGTGCTTAGTAAATATTTGTTGCTAATAATGATGATCAATTCTTTTCAATGACTATGAGGCAAGAACAATAGTCACTGCACTGTACTATATTATACAGAAGTGTTATACTGCTTTTGTATAAAAGTTTGAAGCTAGTCAATATATGGATCTCATTTAATCCTCTCCCAAAACTCTGAGAGGCTTCCCTGGTGGTTCATTGGTAAAGAACCTGCATGTCAACACAGGAGTTGGAGGTTTAATCCCTGGGTCGGAAAGATCCCCAGGGGAAGGAAATGGCAACTCATTCCAATATTCTTGCCTGGTGTATCCTATGGACAAAGGATCCTGGTGGGCTACAATCTGCTGCTGCTGCTGCTAAGTCTCTTCGTCGTGTCCGACTCTGTGCGACCCCACAGACGGCAGCCCACCAGGCTGCCCCGTCCCTGGGATTCTCCAGGCAAGAACACTGGAGTGGATTGCCATTTCCTTCTCCAATACATGAAAGTGAAAGTGAAAGTGAAGTCGCTCTGTCGTGTCCGACTCTTAGCGACCCCATGGACTGCAGCCCAGCAGGCTCCTCCGTCCATGGGATTTTCCAGGCAAGAGGACTGGAGTGGGGTGCTACAATCTATGGGGTTACAAAAGAGTCAGATACAACTTGGTGACTAAACAACAACAAAAAACACTGAGAGAGGAGTAATGCTCTTTACCTGTTGCTTAGGAAGGAGAAAACTGAAGTCCACACAAGAGTCACTCACTAGTGATTATAGTGACTATGATGCACATTTTAAAAACAGCAAGCGGAAAGTTCATGATTAACAATTCACTCTCATTTGCAAACGAGGAAAGAGCTCCTTATGGACAAGCATTGCTGATGTAAGATCCTAGAGCATTAGACTTCTGCCTGTCCTCCTCACCTTTGGATTCCAAGTGCCTTGTATTACACAGACTCAGATACATTGTAGGCGCTTAGTATATGCTTCTTGCATAGATGAACAAGAGAAGGTAATTCCCACAGAAGGCATGTGTTTGGGTTCAGGATGAGCTGTCCCAAAATATGCCACAAAAGGATATTGATTATTTTGAATTAAAATTACTTAAGAAATGGCCCATGCAAGAGGGACATGGTGACCCTTCTTTCTGTCTCCCTGAAAGCAGGGAATAAATCTCTTATTTGAAAGGTGCTTCCCTGGTGGCTTAGACAGTAAAGAACCCATCTATAATGCAGGAGACTTTGGTTCAATCCCTGTGTTGGGAAGATGCCCTAGAGAAGGGAATGGCTACCACTCCAGTATTCCTGCCTGGAGAATCCATAGAGGAACCTGGCAGGCTATAGTTCATGGGGCTGCAAAGAGTCGGATGCAACTGAGCCACTAACACTTCACTTTCACTTGAAAGGCACACCCCAGATTTGCAGATAGAAGGACATCCTTATCACCACAGTTAGGCAATTCAGGGTGAGAAGCTTATAAAAATAAACCTCATAACTTCTTCAATTTACTGCCTCAAGCCTAGACTCTGTTTAGATTCTTCACTAATTGATCACTTAGAACCTGAATTTCCTTGTCTTGTCAATGTCACACAAATCTGTTTCTTCATCTTCAAAGTATAAAAGCTACCTGATTTGGCCACTTTTTAGGTTCCATTTCTATGAAAACACCATGCATATGAATTAAAATTTATTTTTCTCCCATTAATCTGTGTTGTGTCAATTTTTTAAATTAGTCCAGCCATAAGAACTCAAGAAGGATAGAGGGGGGAATTTACCTCTCTGGAGCTTATGCATTGAGAAATGGAACTAAGATCAACATTGCATTCGATTAGACTTAGTAAGACAGAATACGCCAATAAGTTGTTTTTTTTATACATATTGACAACGTTATCCTTTATCTGTGGTATGTGTTAGAGAACAGCAGGACCCTATTTCATGATAATATGACAGAAGAAGAGAAAGATCATTACAAATGTGTACATTGGCAGATTTGGTGTTAAGATACAGAGAATGCTCCCATCTGAGGATGTCTATATATGTCATTTGAAAAGAATGCTAGAATTTGTGCAGTAAGTTTGTAAAAACAAAAGTATGAAACTATATAGCCAGCCCTTTCCCTCATCCTTCAAGATGCAGCTTGCTTGCCATCTCCTACAAGGCCAGCTTGTGCCAGGGACTTCCCTAGCCACAGTGTCTAAAGTACCTCCTGCATAGTATTAACCTCAGTCCCAAGAGCTCAGTGATCAGATGACTTCCTTAATAGCCTTTATCCTCATGTGTAATTATTTTACATACTTGTTTATATACTTGTTATTATTTGTCTTAGTAGATGGTTCCATCAGACAAAGGATGCTGACCATCTTATTCATTGTTCTTTCCACAATCTAAGAGGACTTCAAGAAATATAAAGTAATGAGTGACTACAGGCTGAAAGGTCAAGAATATGGAGCAAGCCTCTCTCGTGATTAAAGGATAGGGATCAGAAGGAAAGAAAAACATGTGGGGAGGAAGAAAAAAATTTTTTTAATTGGGGTATAGTTGCTTTATAATGTTGTATTAGTGTCTGCCGTACAAAGAGGTGAATCAGCTATATGTATACATATATCCCCTCCCTCTTGGACCTCCTTCTTCCCCCATTTAGGTCACCACAGAACACCAAGCTGAGCTCCCAATGCTATACAATAGGTTCCCACTAGCTAGCTATTTTACACAAGGCAGTGCACATGATATAAGGCAGAAAGAGAAAAGCAAAACAAATATCAAGATTTTAGTCAAGTTACACAATGACTAAGAGGAGAAAAAGTCAAGTGAAAATGACATCCAGAATTCAATTGCACAGTCTGGCCAATGTTAACAGGGAGGCAACAATCACTCTGAGCCTTTGTTTATTCTCCAAAAAGAGAGGATCCAGGCTACAGGTGAGTTTCCTGGTGGCTTTCCTGGTGGCTCAGCAGTAAAGAATCTGCCTGCCAATGCAGGAAACAAGGATTTGATCCCTGGGTCAGGAAGATCCCCCCCTGGAGAAGGAAATGGCAACCCATTCCATCATTCTTGCCTAGAGAATCCCATGGACAGAGGAGCCTGGGGGGTTACAGTTCATGGTGTCACAAAGAGTTGGACACAACATAGTAACTAAACAATAAGATATCTCTAACCTTTTAAATAACATGGAATTTCTCTTTCCTCAGTGTTTTCATTGGTATATATACATAAATAGATATATCCCAATGATACATAGGATAAACAATGGTTGCTTTATCCTTGCCTTACATGTAGAAAGTACTTGATTGCTTTTTTCTTCATGACTATAATAATTCAGCACATGTGAGAGAGCAGTGGGAGTGGAAGTGCCTCAAATTCTAAATTTTTTGTTTGTTAGCAGATTTGAAGTAACATATGGCTTGCTGCGATTATGTAAAGGTACAATACTAGACAGGTATTTTCATGAACTGCTGGACAAGGTTATTCTGGTCCATTTCTTCCAAACCACCCACATCAAATTGTTTCCATACTCTTTTTTTTAAAGAGTAATTTTTATGACTTTCTAAATCTTTTCACTTGGCTGCCACACGTTTGAGACAGATAATACATTTTCTTCTTTTTTTCACTTTCCTGACCTAAATGACCAGGCTGCAGGAGACAATAAAACAGGCTATGAATTCCTGAGCTGCTTTCCATTCTTAGGAGACACAAAGCTCCACAAGACTGATCAGATTTCACATCTCTAGTCCCAGTAGTCCTGGCAGTGCTTCAGATAATTATTTAATTTACAGCTGTAAATCACATTTGGATCATAAAATTCCAGTCAGACGAATGCATGGAGCAAACATGTAATTAAGATTAGAGTGCCCCAAAAGAAGGGGACTATTATTTATGGTCATTATCACCCTGACACTGTAGAACAAATTAAAGAGTCAGGATTGTTGAATTGTTTAAAGGTCCTAGGGTAATTGAATATTCATTAATAAATCCAGATAAATTACTAACAATTCTTGACATTGACCATAAAGCTGCAAGTTCAAGAAAATGGTGTGCTTGCTAGTGACATTTGTGGAGTTTAAAGCGACAATCTGACTGTAAAATGTGTATAAATGCTTGTTAAGAAGCATGTTTATATTGTTATCCTAATAGATACAACTGGAAATAATTGATGGCATGTTCCCCTCTGTTTCTACAAGTCTTTTTCTCACATGAAACTTTGGGGGAGTGGGTAGCCCTTTCTCATCCTTTTAAGCCCAGTTGTAGCACAGTGAGCTTCATAGGTGCTGAGGAAATATTTATCAATTGAAATTACTGGCATAAAATGTTCTCAGTGGGAGATTACACAATCCCACTGAAAGCATATCACAAACATTTTAAGACTATGTGAGAAATGCCTGGTTATAAAATTATATATTAAAGTGAAAGAATGTGATCACAACCATGAAATAAACTCTTTATAATATGGGTATCTTTGCTCTAGGTGATGCAATTACAGTATATTTTGGTCCTTCTTAGTCTTTATTTTTTGTTTCAAATTATACATTGAATATTCATAGCTTTAGGACATTAAAACAAAAAAACCTTTTAGAAAATCACCCTTTTCTGAATGCATGAACCTACAAATCTGGCTTGTGAATACTTTGGGCTTAATATTATTATATAAATTAATAAAGTACATCAATTATTATTTATTTTATCAATTGAAATTACTGGCATAAAATGTTCTCAGTGGGAGATTACACAATCCCACTGAAAGCATATCACAAACATTTTAAGACTATGTGAGAAATGCCTGGTTATAAAATTATATATTAAAGTGAAAGAATGTGATCACAACCATGAAATAAACTCTTTATAATATGGGTATCTTTGCTCTAGGTGATGCAATTACAGTATATTTTGGTCCTTCTTAGTCTTTATTTTTTGTTTCAAATTATACATTGAATATTCATAGCTTTAGGACATTAAAACAAAAAAACCTTTAGAAAATCACCCTTTTCTGAATGCATGAACCTACAAATCTGGCTTGTGAATACTTTGGGCTTAATATTATTATATAAATTAATAAAGTACATCAATTATTATTTATTTGTCATTGAAGGCACAATCCTTATGAATGTGAATATAATATGTATTCCCTTCCATATTCACCCTGAGAAAATAAATAATGCATGTCAAAGTTTTCTAAACCTGACAAAGCTTAGCTTTGCAAAGGAGGAAAAAAAAATAAAGCAGAAAATCAAACAAACCTAAATCATTCCTTATCTTTCAGTTGATTTTATTAGCAAGTCATAGGAGAAATGAGCTCCAAATCACCTCTAGGTTTCCATGTAATCATCGCCATGGGTAATTTTCCACTTAGAATATCTACTTGCAGTAGTCTATCTCAGAATATTGCAGTAGTTAAACACTGTTGTTGCACATGCCCTTCAATGGCATGAAGCTAGTTCTGATGGTATTCCCATATGCAGAAATAAACAGAAATTTAGAAAGTTTAAGTTACTGGTAAAGTAAATGGTACAAAAGGAATATGATCCCAACGCAGTGATTAAATATCCAAAGCTGGATGTTTAACCACTGCACTGCACTTTGGTGGAAGTATGAGAGAGTATTAGGTAAGACTGAAAGTAAACAACACAACCTCTGACATATAGAAAGAGCTTAAATGTTACTTGCTGTTGATTTTAATACTGATGATAACTACAAGAACTGGAATTTGTATAGCTCTTCTAAAATTTCAAAGTACTTTCACGTAAGTTATTGTCCATATTCAAGTATGAAGCTGTCTTTTAGAAATCTAATGTATTTTAGGTAAAAATGAAGGAAAATAAAAATTAATATATATTGAGCAACTGCTACTTGTATTGATATTATAGTAAACAACTTTTCATATATTATATCTTGGCATACCATGATACACTTAAAGATAATTACTATTTCATGTGGTAGGGAGAATCGTGCCCTAAAGATGCCCACATGCAAATCCTTAGAACATGAAAATACTTATGCTACATGGCAAATGGACATTGTAGATTTGGTTCACAGACTTTAAACGTGAGATAGTACCCTGGATTATCCAGGTAGGTCAAGTCTAAACACCTGAACTCTTAAAAGCAGAGAACTTTCTCTTGCTGAAAGCAGAAGGGATGCAATGGTAGGGAAACTCAGAGGCATCCCAGACCTGATAAGGATTCTATGTGCCCATGCTGGTTCTGAGATGTAAGGAGCCATGTGTACAGACCAGTGACAGGCCTCCGGGAGTGAAGGGCAGACAAGCAAGGAAAAAGTGACCTCAGTTCTACAACCCATGGAACTGAATTCCACCAACAATCTGAATGCAACTGGAAGCAGATTAATCTCCAGAGTATCCAGAAATTCCCAGGCCAACAATACCTTGACTTCAGACATGTGAGATCCTAACCAAAAACACAGTCAATTCCAGGCCAGACTCCTGACCTATTGAAAGTGAAAGTCACTCAGTGGTATCTGACTCTACCACCTCATGGACTATAGAGTCCATGGAATTCTTTAGGCCAGTATACTGGAATGGGTAGCCTTTCCCTTCTCCACGGGATCTTTCCAACACAGGGATTGAACTCAGGTGTCCCATATTGCAGGCAGATTCTTTACCAGCTGAGCCTCAAGGGAAGCCCTCTGATCTATAGCAATTGTGAAATAAGAAGTAGGTATTGTTTTCAGTAAGGAGATTCAAGTTAATATGTTACAGTAGCAATGTAAAACTGTTAGATTTAATCACTTTATGAATGAAGAGACTTCTGAGGCTCAGAAAATTATTTACTTACAATCAAACAGCCAGGTACAGAAGAACTCAGTTTCACAGCAAGACTTGGATATTTTCTATCACACAATAGTTACATAGCAATTATAAAAGATAAATCATTTTCTCTGCCTGAATCTTAGCACACAGCCTAATATGTGAAAGTGACAATAATCATTACAATCACAATAACACAAAACACCATTGCTTAAATGGTTTCCATATGCCGGGCATTTTCCAAGCCCTTACACACCCTATCATATTGAATGTCTAAAGCAATGGGATGAAGCTGGTTCTGATAACATTCCCATTTTGTTGATGAGGGAACAGACATTTAGGAAGGTTAAGCTACTTCATTTAAAAAAAAAAAAAATGGTACAACAGGAATATGTACCCAATGAAGTGGTTAATATCCAAAGCTGGTTATTTAACCACTGTCTTGCACTCTGGCAGAAGCCTGAGAGAGTGATAAATAAATTAGTCAAGAAAGTAAGTAACACAATGTCTGACATATAGGAATAGCTTAAATGTTACTTGTGGTTGATTTTAATATTGATAAAAATAGACACTTTTTGAGCTCTGACTTTTTGCCTAACACCAGACATTAGTTAAATATTTTACCTATATTTCTCTCCAGTCATTTCTCTCCAGTCACATGCAGTAGACATTTTGTCCATTTAAAACTTAAGAAAATAATAGTTTACAGAATTTAAAGTACTTCTCTCAAGCCACACAGCTAGGAAATGGAAGTGCCACATTTAAACTCAGGTCTATGTAACTTTAAAGACTCTGTTTTTAAATGTTCAAACCTTAATTTTCAGACATTAATCAGGATAAGTAGAGGATCGCTACTCCTTCTTAAGGATCTGTGAAGGACATGTTAAAGCTGGGGGTCAAACCCTAGAATCTAATCTCATCTCATGGCATGAGTTTGGTAAACTCCAGGAGTTGGTGACGGACAGGGAGGCCTGGCATGCTGCAGTCCATGGGATCACAAAGAGTAAAGTTGGACACAATTGAGCAACAGAACTGAACTGAACTGAAGGTGAAGGTGAAGGTGAAGTCGCTCAGTCGTGTCCGACTCTTTGCGACCCCGTGGACTGTAACCTACTAGGCTTCTCCGTCCATGGGATTCTCCAGGCAAGAATACTGGAGTGGATTGCCATTTCCTTCTCCAGGGGATCTTCCCGACCCAGGGATCGAACCCAGGTCTCCCACATTGGAGGCAGATGCTTTAACCTCTGAGCCACCAGGGAAGAACTGAACTGATCTCATCGCAAACCCCAGCTGCTACTCAGAGAACTCTAGGTTACCAATTGTGTTCTATCTGTTGTAAAATAATGTACTAGAAACTAGCTCACGACACTTTCTTGACATAAGTTTTGCGATCTTGTTCAGAGTCTGCAGTGGTAGCAGAGGTTGTATATTTATTAATATTATTAAGTTTTAAATTTGTAAATGCACTTTATCAAAATTCTTTTAGCTAAATCAAGCACGAAATACACTTGTTATTTTTGCATTCTGCTGTCATTTCAGTCGTGTCCGACTCTATGAGACTCCATAGACGGGAGCCCACCAAGTTCCCCGTCTCTGGGATTCTCCAGGCAAAAACACTGGAGTGGGTTGCCATTTCCTTCTCCAACGCATGAAAGTAAAAACTGATAGAGAAGTCGCTCAGTCGTGTCCAACCCTCAGTGACCCCATGGACTGCAGCCTACCAGGCTCCTCCGTCCATGGGATTTTCCAGGCAAGAGTACTGGAGTAGGGTGCGATTGCATTAGATCCATATAATATCTTAGAAGAAATTGTCTTTTAACATATCCTTTGCTTGTAGAAGACCTAGATAATTTACACATCAATATAATATCCTTGCAAAACAAAACAAAGCACAGACATGCACACACAAAAGAACAAACTCTGCTCCTTGCCCTAAATTATACATATTTCTCTGAATATCTGAGAAATGTTTATGAAGAGTCAAAAGCCTTTTACTTTTTCAGAAGAACATATTGTCACTTCTTGGGAGAAATGTTCAAAATATATGCTATTATGGGGAATTAATAACTTCTGATTCCAACTTGATGGTTTCCATATTATACTTTCATGATCAAAATAACATACTAAAAATGCATTATAGAGTAATATTTCTAAAACAATGATTCCTGCTTTTAATCATTTAAAATAATTGGCACTTTTATTTGTCTAGAACACCCTTATTTACTGTCTTTCATTTATGTAATTCCTACTTAAAATTTATGTTAACTNGTATGAATGAAGAGACTTCTGAGGCTCAGAAAATTATTTACTTACAATCAAACAGCCAGGTACAGAAGAACTCAGTTTCACAGCAAGACTTGGATATTTTCTATCACACAATAGTTACATAGCAATTATAAAAGATAAATCATTTTCTCTGCCTGAATCTTAGCACACAGCCTAATATGTGAAAGTGACAATAATCATTACAATCACAATAACACAAAACACCATTGCTTAAATGGTTTCCATATGCCGGGCATTTTCCAAGCCCTTTACACACCCTATCATATTGAATGTCTAAAGCAATGGGATGAAGCTGGTTCTGATAACATTCCCATTTTGTTGATGAGGGAACAGACATTTAGGAAGGTTAAGCTACTTCATTAAAAAAAAAAAAAAAAAGGTACAACAGGAATATGTACCCAATGAAGTGGTTAATATCCAAAGCTGGTTATTTAACCACTGTCTTGCACTCTGGCAGAAGCCTGAGAGAGTGATAAATAAATTAGTCAAGAAAGTAAGTAACACAATGTCTGACATATAGGAATAGCTTAAATGTTACTTGTGGTTGATTTTAATATTGATAAAAATAGACACTTTTTGAGCTCTGACTTTTTGCCTAACACCAGACATTAGTTAAATATTTTACCTATATTTCTCTCCAGTCATTTCTCTCCAGTCACATGCAGTAGACATTTTGTCCATTTAAAACTTAAGAAAATAATAGTTTACAGAATTTAAAGTACTTCTCTCAAGCCACACAGCTAGGAAATGGAAGTGCCACATTTAAACTCAGGTCTATGTAACTTTAAAGACTCTGTTTTTAAACGTTCAAACCTTAATTTTCAGACATTAATCAGGATAAGTAGAGGATCGCTACTCCTTCTTAAGGATCTGTGAAGGACATGTTAAAGCTGGGGGTCAAACCCAATCTAATCTCATCTCATGGCATGAGTTTGGTAAACTCCAGGAGTTGGTGACGGACAGGGAGGCCTGGCATGCTGCAGTCCATGGGATCACAAAGAGTAAAGTTGGACACAATTGAGCAACAGAACTGAACTGAACTGAAGGTGAAGGTGAAGGTGAAGTCGCTCAGTCGTGTCCGACTCTTTGCGACCCCGTGGACTGTAACCTACTAGGCTTCTCCGTCCATGGGATTCTCCAGGCAAGAATACTGGAGTGGATTGCCATTTCCTTCTCCAGGGGATCTTCCCGACCCAGGGATCGAACCCAGGTCTCCCACATTGGAGGCAGATGCTTTAACCTCTGAGCCACCAGGGAAGAACTGAACTGAATCTCATCTCAAACCCCAGCTGCTACTCAGAGAACTCTAGGTTACCAATTGTGTTCTATCTGTTGTAAAATAATGTACTAGAAACTAGCCCACGACACTTTCTTGACATAAGTTTTGCGATCTTGTTCAGAGTCTGCAGTGGTAGCAGAGGTTGTATATTTATTAATATTATTAAGTTTTTAAATTTGTAAATGCACTTGATCAAAATTCTTTTAGCTAAATCAAGCACGAAATACACTTGTTATTTTTGCATTCTGCTAAGTCATTTCAGTCGTGTCCGACTCTATGAGACTCCATAGACGGCAGCCCACCAAGTTCCCCGTCTCTGGGATTCTCTAGGCAAGAACACTGGAGTGGGTTGCCATTTCCTTCTCCAATGCATGAAAGTAAAAACTGATAGCGAAGTCGCTCAGTCGTGTCCAACCCTCAGTGACCCCATGGACTGCAGCCTACCAGGCTCCTCTGTCCATGGGATTTTCCAGGCAAGAGTACTGGAGTAGGGTGCCATTGCATTAGATCCATATAATATCTTAGAAGAAATTGTCTTTTAACATATCCTTTGCTTGTAGAAGCCCTAGATAATTTACACATCAATATAATATCCTTGCAAAACAAAACAAAGCACACACATGCACACACAAAAGAACAAACTCTGCTCCTTGCCCTAAATTACACATATTTCTCTGAATATCTGAGAAATGTTTATGAAGAGTCAAAAGCCTTTTACTTTTTCAGAAGAACATATTGTCACTTCTTGGGAGAAATGTTCAAAATATATGCTATTATGGGGAATTAATAACTTCTGATTCCAACTTGATAGTTTCCATATTATACTTTCATGATCAAAATAGCATACTAAAAATGCATTATAGAGTAATATTTCTAAAACAATGATTCCTGCTTTTAGTCTTTTAAAATAATTGGCACTTTTATTTATCTAGAACATCCTTATTTACTGTCTTTCATTTATGTAATTCCTACTTAAAATTTATGTTAACTCAAATTTCATCTCCACAAGACCTTTCCTGATTCATTACTCTGATATAGTTGCCTCTATTCTATGTCCCCAAAGCAACTGTTGTATAAATATACCACAATATTCAGTTACTATTATTTTACTGGATAGAAGCCTCTTATGCAGCTTTTCAGTTTTGTTTTCTTACTCATATTCCCAGAGTTTAGCAGAATCATAATATTATGTATTCAGCAAATTCTTACTGAATGAAATACATAGCTGAACATTTTAAAACTTATACTAGTTTATTGGTAACTGGGATTTTAAAAATATTTTTGTGTAATTCAATATGGAAGAATAATTTCAACCAAGAGGATTTCATGTTTTTTTTTCTTCACAAAAGATTTTGATAAGGGCAAAAAAATTGATCTTTGTAGATAAAAACTTAGACTAATTAAGAAACGAAGGAAAGAACTTAATAATTACCCATAAAAAGTGATTATTCACTATTGTTGATATGGATACAGATGACAATTTGGAATATAAATGATATGTCTGTGAGTGTTATGACTGTCAGCCTGGAATTGTACTTGGTGATTCAGGGAAGGGTAAGCTACAAAGAAGTTAATCAAACAACTCTAGTTCCCTTCTGACCTCATGTTATTGTAACAATGCACCATGACAGGTTTTCAGTTAATATTGGTATATAAGACCTTGAGAAACTTATACGATAGTCTCAGAAATGTGGACAGAATGCCAGTTAAGCTTTAGCATAATAGATGCTGCCATACTTATACAGACAGAATGCTCTGGGGGCACAGGTCCAAGCTTTGTGGCACTTATATTGGCATAGTTCATTCTCCATATTTCGGAGTTACTACTGCACAAGGTCTGGTGAATTGCAGTACCGCTTAGTTCTCCATCTCCTTTCTTTTTCTATTTTTTATGTTTTTATATGTGTGTGTGTGTTATCAATAAATATATCAGTCTCCTTATTTTCTTCCCTTTGACCATCACTGATTTGCTCATTCTCAGATGTACATTAGGGATAGAAGAGATGGCTCTATGAAAATATCAGAGTGATATCCCTTTAGAGTATACCTGTGTTTGCTTCTTTTAATAATAAGTGAATACTTTTTTTGCAGTTGATTTGGTCAACCTTTGGCTTAGGTATATTTTGTCAAAAATATTCTATAAGTCAAATCCCAGTGCGTTCTTAGGTGTCTGGTAATCAGAGAGACGCTGTGCCAAATAGACTGAGGCCACAGAGCTTCTGTTAGGGAAGAAGCTTGAACACTCTGGGGAAAAGCCAAAGGTGAGAAAGGGCAGCCCGTGAATTCACACTTGGAACTTGTGTAAAGATGTCCATGCTGTCTTCTTTGTTCAGGATACAAAGGGCATCCATAGTTCTCCCTTTCTCCAGCCTGCAAAGAAACCTCAGAAGATCAGAGAGGAGCCATGGGATACAGCTGGCTAGAATGGAGCTCTTACCCACACAGAATAGCTCTGTACCCATTAGCAAAAGTATGTACCATTTTGTAAATCAAATTATCCAGAAAAATTAATTAGATGTCCCCATGATTCAACAGGGCTCTGAGGGAAGTGGGCAAACATTTTAAAAAATTAAAAAGATATCGCTAATATTTAGCTATAGTTCTTAGAGTAAAAGAGAACAGCTACTAAAGAAAGGGAGAACAGCTCATTAGCTGACTGTATTATACCCTGGCTGAAAAGGAACTACCCAGAAGCCTCTGTTCCTATGATAGCCCAAGTCTGACGATATTTCTATATACCATCAAGTAAGCTGTCTTAATTATTTGTGCCATTTCTTTCCCCTTTAAAAGCTGTTTTAGAATGTAAAATCCTATTGCAAAAACACTATCTGATTATCTCCCACCATATGGCTATTCAAACAAAGAACTCAATGATTTCTGGTCTATTTGAACTTACATATAGTATGATGCCCTGGTTTTCAAACGGTGGCCCATAGCACTCTCAGAATATCCACAGATACGCAGCAGGCGTCCTATGGGGGAAGGGATGGGGGACTGAGTGTGTAGCCACCAGGACCCTCACACCTGTGCCAAACAGAGAAGCACAGCTTTGATATGGTTTATACATAAGCTTCTGTGAAAAAGTCTACTCAGACCAAAAAACTGTTCTTAAGCTAAAAGTATATTTGAAGACTATTAGTATAATGTAAATAATGCAACTATTGAAATAAATGGGCTAATGTTTATACTGAAACTCTACTACTTGTTAAGGATATGATCCTATGAAGACCTTATAATTTCTTTCATCTTAATTTCAGTGACCTAAAAATGGGGCCACTGTCACAGATTTTACAAGTGATTCAGTGTATTAGGTGCAAGGGAAATAATGTTTCTAGAGGCATTAATAATTACAAGGCATTGAAGAGAAAACTACTCAATACATTCTGTATTCCTTTCTGCTCTCCATACCACTCTGCCATGTACAGTAAATACAGTAAAAACACACACACAGCATATGTTTGATCCATACTGGCCTTTATTTCTACTATCGTGTGTTCTGCATTGCAAGAACCTTGAGCATCAAGATGAAATAGCATATTTTGTGAGAACTTCAACAGTTCAAAGAAAAGGATTGCATTGTTAATCCTTTGCAATCCATTGTCTTCTTTTTAAATGGTAACAGACTAAATCCTTCTGCGAACAATCCCTGTACTTTATCACAGGGTCACATCAGCTGCACTTCACAACATCACCCTATAAACACTTCATTACTATCTAGTTTGTTTCAATCTTTATACTTTTAAAGGTAATCAACTCTAGCTTTCTCTTAACAGCCCAGGAGATGAAACAAAAACAGACAAATTAGCTAATCCTGCTTTTCTTTGCAAACCATTAAATCCTCAAACCAAATACCCTATAAAATCTTCTGAAGAGAAAAACTGTTTGGGTGGAGATATGGATGAATGGATAGATAGATAAAAGACAGGTATGTTTGTGACAGAATGCACTTATTACATTTTAAATGTAAAATAAAACATATATGGATAGGAATCAGTGGGACCTAAATTAAAGTATCTGTACTTAGTATTAGGTCGATTTATGTTCTCAAGAAGTACATAATAAAGAAAATGATTTAAGAAGATAATTATAGCCACCACTTATTGAGAAATCTCTAAGGCTAGACTTTGGTAGCTGTTTTATGTATTATGAGTTTAATTTTCACAGTGTTTAAATAGTAGATTTATTAACTCCATATACCACATTAAAATACTTGACAGTAGATATTATTGTCTCTGTATTCTACATTAAAATATTAAATCTTAGGAAACTAAGTAAAATGAGTTTAAGGTAGCATTCAGGATGAGTGAAAGATGGAGGTAAGAAAATTAAGACTTTTTAACAGAAATTTCCATTTCCCTAAATTAGCCCACATTTTAAATACTTACTTTAAGCAGTGGTACTATCACTGGATGGCGTCACCAATTCAATGGACATGAACTTGGGAAAACTCTAGGAGATGGTGAGGGACAGAACAGGGAAGCCTAGCATACTGCAGGCCACGGGGTTGCAAAGATCAGACTTGACTTGGCAACTGAACAACTATCCCTGTGGGGCTTCCCTGGTTCAGTTCAGTTCAGTTCAGTTCAGTCACTCAGTCATGTCCGACTCTTTGTGACCTCATGAATTGCATCATGCCAGGCCTCCCTGTCCATCAACAACTCCCAGAGTTCACTTAGACTCATGTCCATCGAATCGGTGATGCCATCCAGCCATCTCATCCTCGGTTGTCCCCTTCTCCTTCTGCCCCCAATCCCTCCCAGCATCAGGGTCTTTACCAATGAGTCAGCTCTTCACATGAAGTGGCCAAAGTATTGGAGTTTCAGCTTCAGCATCAGTCCTTCTAAAGAATACCCAGGCCTGATCTCCTTTAGAATGGACTGGTTGGATCTCCTTGCAGTCCAAGGGACTGTCAAGAGTCTTCTCCAATACCACAGTTCAAAAGCATCAATTTTTCAGCGCTCAGCTTTCCTCACAGTCCAACTCTCACATCCATACATGACTACTGGGAAAACCATACCCTTGACTAGATGGACCTTTGTTGGCAAAGTAATATCTCTGCTTTTGAATATGCTATCTAGATTGGTCATAGCTTTCCTTCCAAGGAGTAAGTGTCTTAATTTCATGGCTGCAATCACCATCTGCAGTGATTTGGGAGTCCCAAAAAATAAAGTCTGATACTGTTTCTACTGTTTCCCCATCTATTCCCATGAAGTGATGGGACCAGATGCCATGATAATTGCACTCATCACACACACTAGTAAAGTAATGCTCAAAATTCTCCAATCCAGGCTTCAGCAATACGTGAACCATGAACGTCCAGATGATCAAGCTGGTTTTAGAAAAGGCAGAGGAACCAGAGATCAAATTGCCAACATCCACTGAATCATGGAAAAAGCAAGAGAGTTCCAGAAAAACATCTCTTTCTGCTTTATTGACTATGCCAAAGCCTTTGACTGTGTGGATCACAATAAACTGTGGAAAATTCTGAGAGAGATGGGAATACCAGACCACCTGACCTGCCTCTTGAGAAACTTGTATGCAGGTCAGGAAGCAACAGTTAGACTTGAACATGGAACAACAGACTGGTTCCAAATAGGAAAAGGAGTACTTCAAGGCTGCATATTGTCACCCTGCTTCTTTAACTTATATGCAGAGTACATGATGAGAAACTCTGGACTGGAAGAAACACAAGCTAGAATCAAGATTGCTGGGGGAAATGTCAATAACCTCAGATATACAAATAACACCACCCTTATGGCAGAAAGTGAAGAGGAGCTAAAAAGCCTCTTGTTGAAAGTGAAAGAGGAGAGTGAAAAAGTTGGCTTAAAGCTCAGCATTCAGAAAACTAAGCTTCCCTGGTGGCTCAGTGATAAAGAACCCACCTGCCAAAGTAGGAGACTCGGGTTCCATCTCTGGGTCAGGAAGATCTCCTGGGGTAGGAAATGGCAACCCAAACCAGTATTCTTGGCTTGGGAAATCTCATGCATACAGGAGTCTGAGAGGCTACAGTCCATGGGGTTGCAAACAGTAGGACAGGGCTTAACAACTAAGCATGCACATGCATTATCACTACGGCAAATGCATTCCCACAGGGAATTCCAGAAATAAATAGTTAGAACTGAGTACTGGTTAACAGCAAAATCTTTGATATCAAACAAAAGAATAAATTATGGCTCTAACTCTAACTGTGAGAACTTGGATTAATCACAGTCTATTTTGGGGTCTGATTTGTTGTATAAAATATGCTGAACCACCTGTAACTCACACAATTGTGCTGCGAATCATTTAATGTCCGTGCACTTCGCTTTGGATGTAGTAAGTGTTCATCAGTTTGTTGATAGAATTGAAGGTGTTTTCAGTTTTCCAAATGGCCAAAATCCCCCATTTCCCCTTTGTGACATTCATCTTTCCTCATTTTTTACTGTGAACATGAGGTAAAATTCTCAACCAGATAATACAGCTATAAATGTCCACATCCAGATAGTTCTCATGTGAAGTAGACATGTTTCAACACTAACTTTTCTCACTATCTTGGACTGATAACTTCCTTCCTCCTCCATAGTCTTAGATGTCTGAGATTTAAAGGAAATAAAGAGAAATGCAATCAATCTTTGTGAAGCTATTAAGAAAGGATTAGAGAATATAGTCAATGAAGAAGGAATGCATTTATCATGCACTTCACAAAAATCATCTAGAAGTTATATTAAAAGTTTAGGTAAAACAAAATAACTGGATTCTTTCACTTTCAATGTTTGAAGTACCTTCATAGATCTTCATTTTAATTTTATGCTTTTGGTTCATTATAACCAAATTGTCCTTGAGCATTCCTGTATATTTCTTACAGCAACCATCAGGCTCACTCTTTCATATAAGATTATGCACCCAATATATAATCTTACATTAAGAAATGCTACTTATAAATCTGAAAAGATGTTTATTTCTTTTGACACTAGTGTCTATCTACCTGTTTCTCCCAATAACGGCCAGCAATGAAATGTTTATTCTATATCCACCAAAGCTAGCAACAAGCACAGCACTATGTTTAATGGTCACACATTTCTCCCCTGACATTAAATATATATGTTCCTCTTTACACCTACAGTATAAATTGTGAACTTCCATTTCATGTAATTATAATATAGATATATATATGCCCTTTAATGTGCATTAAAGCTGTTTAGAAATTGTTTAGAAAACAAAAACTCCCATCCTTGAAAATCAAAGGAAAGCAAAAATATTAGCCATTAGTAGGAGAAAGGCATCAATGGCAAGGCCTTAATGATACTGCCTTACAAGAGTAAATCTTATTTTCATGACATTAATCAACTTCTCATTGACTATTATGGCAACTTCAGGTTCCTCAAAGATAGGAGATATTTATCTACCGGGCTGTTCCTTCGTGGCTTTGTGCTCTGATTTAATTTTCCTCATGTACTTGATATGGATTTAGAAGTGTACCGGTGTCAGAAGTGAAAAGAGAAACAGAGAAACCCAGGAGAATTCAATGTATCATTGTGCATTTTCATTCCCTTCTCCTCTCCTTTCAGGCAGTTCTCACAGCTGTTGATTTTGTACAAGCTTCTCAGCCCACAGTGACACTCAGTGGTGGTCGAGCAGACAACAGGAGAAGTTCAGGGAACAGAACCTCAAAGGCTCATCTGGTGTGTGAGGAGCTTGGGCATCTTGCTTGACTGAATCAAGATACAACTGTCTTTTCAAGGAGAACACTCTTAGTTTGTAATGACTATAACTTTTAACATGCTGGCTCATCATCACAATTATTTTCACCGGACATTTTACCAAAGAAGAAAATTGGCCTCTTTATTGGAAATGCGTAAAAGATAAACATCTTTTTATCAGAATGTCCTACCTTCTATAAATTCAGAGAAAAACAAAGCACACTCACACTCATTTCCCAGTCTTGCAGTCCGGTATGGTAGCAGTTAGTCACATGTGGCTACTGAGCCTTGGAAGAGTGGCCAATGTGAGAAAATGAAGTTTTAAATTAATTGAATTTAATTTTAATTAAGTTCAAATAAAAAAAGCAGGTACAAGCTTACCTTGTGTAACCATGCTTTGTTTCATTGCTTTTTGCAGATTATAGCATTCGTAACTAATTGCAGGCTTGCAGCAGCCCTGTGTGGGCTGAGGCTGTCAGGTTATTTCTGCAGCAACATGTGCTCACTTTGTGTCACTATGTCACATTTTTTTAAATTCTCACAATATTTAGTACTGTTTCATTGTTAGATTTAGCACTGGGATCTGAGACAGTGGGGTCTTTCAAGCTACTGTGACTCAATGAAAACTCAGAGGATGGTTAGCATTTTTTTTTTAGCAACAGAATATTTTTATTAAAGTATATACATGGTTTTTCTAAGACATTGCTTTACTGCACACTTAACAAGCTCCAGTAAATTGTAAACATAACTTGTATATGCACTTAGAAACCAAAAGTCTTCCTGGGATTTGTTTTATTGTGCTATTGGCTTCATTGTGGTGGTGTGGAATCCAAATTGCCTGTTTGAGGTATGCCTGTATATAATTATTTATTTAAGTTGTTGGAAAATTTTGTACATATTTAAAACAACTTGAGCATATGAATCTATTTTTTCAGTTGTAAATTTTATGAAATTTGGATAAGATAAATTATTCTCAATGAAAGTTTTGCTTACAAATTGAGATGAATTATAAGTATAAAATACACACTTGCCTTTGAAAGATATAAGGAAAAATAATACAAAATATCTCATTAATAATTTTATAATTATTTAATAGTAATTTTATACTGATTTCATGTTGAAGTGATATTTTGTATATAATGAATTAAAATGTGTTATTCACATTACATCCTCCTGTTTCATTTTACATTTATTGGCATTTCTTCAAAATAAATTAAAATTAAATATATTACTGATGTTATATTTGTATTAGGCAACATTGCTTTAGATGGTGAATTACCCAGGCTCTTCTCTCAAATCTACTTAAAGAACCAAAATTAGACATCTTTGAGTTCTGATTTTTCCTAAGGTTAAAATTTTTTAATGGGAATAAGCAGTAAATGAACAAAAAAAGAAATAAAAAAGAAATGCACCAGGAAAAATAAATGCAAAAAGGCAAAATGGTTATTTGAGGTGGTCTTACAAATAGCTGAGAAAAGAAGAGAGGTTAAAGGTAAAGGAGAAAAGGAAAGATATACCCATCTGAATGCAGCTTCCAGAGAATAACAAGGAGAGATAAGAAAGCCTTCCTAAGTGATCAATGCAAAGAAATAGAGGAAAACAACAGAGTGGAAAGACTAGAGTTCTCTTCAAGAAAATTGGAGATGCCAAGGGAATATTTTGTGCAAAGATGGGCTCAATAAAGGACAGAAACAGAATGGACCTAACAGAAGCAGAAGATATTAAGAAGAGGAGGCAAGAATACATAGAGGAACTATATGAAAAAGACCTTAATGACCCAGATAACTAGATGGTGTGGTCACTCACCTCGAGCCAAACATCCTGGAGTCTGAAGTCAAGTTGGCCTTAGAAAGCATCACTACCAACAAAGCTAGTGGAGATGATGAATGATGGGGGAGCTATTTGAAGTCCTAACAGATGATGCTATGAAAGTGCTGCACTCAATATGCCAGCCAATTTGGAAAATTCAGCAGTGGCCACAGGGCTGGAAGAGGTCAGTTTTCATTCCAATCTCAAAGAAAGGCAATGCCAAAGAATGTTCAAACTAACACAGAATTACACTCATCTCACATGCTAGTAAAGTCATGCTCAAAATTCTCCAAGCCAGGCTTCAACAGTACATGACCCTAGCAAGAACTTCCAGATGTTCAAGCTAGATTTAGAAAAGGTAGAGGAATCAGGGATCAAATTATCATCATCCACTGGACTGTTAAAAAAGCAAGAGAGTTCCAGAAAAACACCTACTTCTGCTTTATTGATTACACCAAAGCCTTTGTGTGGATCTCAACAAACTGTGGAAAATTCTTCAAGAAACAGTAATAACAGACCTCCATACCTGCCTCCTGAGAAATCTGTATTCAGGTCAAGAAGCAACAGTTAGAACCATACATGGAACAAAGAACTGGTTCCAAATTGGAAAAGTAGTATGTCAAGGCTGTATATGGTCACCATGCTTATTTAGCTTATATGAGAGTACATCATGTGAAATGACAGGCTGGATGAAGCACAATCTGGAATCAGATTGCTGGGAGAAATATCAATAACCTCAAACATGCAGATGATACCACCCTTACATCAGAAAGTGAAGAGGAACTCATGAGCTTCTTGATGAAAGTCAAAGAGGAGAGTGAAAAGCTGGCTTAAAACTCAACATTCAAAAAACAAAGGTTATGGTATCTGGTCCCATCACTTCCTGGAAAATATATGGGGAAACAATGTAAACAGTGGGAGTCTTTATTTTCTTGTCCTCCAAAATCACTGCAGATGGTGACTGCAGCCATGAAATTAAAAGATTCTTGCTCCTTGGAAGAAAACCTATGACAAACCTAGACAGCATATTAAAAAGCAGAGACATTCCTTTGGTGACAAATGTCCATTTAGTCAAAGCTATGGTTTATCCAGTAGTCATGTATGGATGTGAGAGTTGGACATAAAGAAAGCTGAGCACAAAGAATAATTGCTTTTAAACTGTGGTGTTGGAGAAGACTCTTGAGAGTCCCTTGGACTGCAAGGAGATAAAAGCAGTCAATCCTAAAGGAAATCAGTCCTGGATATTCATTGGAAGGACTGATGCTGAAGCTGAAACTCCAATACTTTGGCCACCTGATGCGAAGAACTGACTCACTGGAAAAGACCCTGATGCTGGGAAAGATTGAAGGTGGGAGGAGAAGGGGATGACAGAGGATAAGATGGTTTGATGGCATCACTGACTTGATAGACCTGAGTCTGATCAGGCTCTAGGAGCTGGTGATAAACATGGAAGCCTGGCATGCTGCAGCCCATGGGGTTGCAAAGATTGGACATCTTGCGTGAATGAACTGAACTGAACTGAAGCAGTAAACATGGATGACATAATAAGCATAGCCCTGTGTTTTCTTGTTTTGCAAAAAGACATTCTTCCTAAATGTAAGATTTTGCTGTAATCAATTTAACAGAAATCTATTAGTGCTCACTCTTTTTCTGACATTGTACTAGGTCTTGGATAAACACTGGGGAATAGAAGACAAATAGTTCATAACTTATGAATCTTATAAACTAGTAACACAGACAAACAGTAAACAAGTAGACAAATATATAAAGGAGGATTGGATTGAGTACCATAAAGAAATAGATGGGGTTTTGTTGTTATTCAGTAGCTAAGTTATGTCTGATTCTTGTGACTTCATGGACTGTAGCTTGTCAGCCTCCTCTGTCCTCCACTATCTCCCAGAGTTTGCTCAAATTCATGTCCATTGAGTCTGTGATGCTGTTTAACCATCTCATCCTCTGTCTCCCTTTTCTCCTTTTGCCTTTAATCTTTCCCAGCATCAAGGTATTTTCCAGTGAGTCTGCTCTTCATATCAGGTGGCCAAAGTATAGTAGCTTCAGCCTCAGCCACAGTCCTTCCAGTGAATATTCAGGGTTGATTTCCTTTAGGATTGATCTCCCTGCTGTCCAGGGGGTTCTCAAGAGTCTTCTCCAGCACCAGAGTTTGAAAGTATCAATTCTTTGGCATTCAACCTTCTTTATAGACCAATTTTTCACATCCACAAATATATGAAAAAAATGGGGTTTTTGGAGAGAGAATAATGGGGCTGGAGGAATACCTACATGGGTTCACAAAGCAAGTGTTTTCTGAGGCTGTAACTTTCAAACCAAGGCTTGACACAAGAGTAGAAACTGGTCAAGGAACCAGGAAGACAGAATTCAGTGCAGAATTAGAGCATGTGGAATAACTTGAGGAAGAAAAGGTCGTAAGATATCACACTGGAGAAATGAGAAAGGTCAATAAGATAGTAGCTCAAGGAGTGAGTGTACTCATAGCCAGAGCCATGAGGCTGGAATAGTTCACCAATCTGAGTCTTTCGGTAGATGGCAGGTCAAGGCAAGGAATCTGGATTTTGTTCAGAGTGTAATATGGTAATATCTTTAAGCATAAGAGAAATAGTATAGTTTCATAACTGTTACTTGGAGATTAGATTGGTGAGAAGAAAGATGGTAAGAAGGGAGATTCAGAAACAGGTTGTAATGAATGTTAAGATGGGACATGGTGATGTCCTGGAATTAAGGAGTGGGAGAGTATAAAAGGAGAGGTTGGAATCTAGGCTATGTATGTGTATATACACCACTCCCCTCCCCTACCAAAGACTGTTAGCTCATGGAAGATTTGAATTGTGTATAATTCACCTTACACAGATAATCTTGGTCCAAGCTAACAATAATTGATGATTGATAAACATTGAGTTTTCTTTTTTTAATAGATTAAAAACTATTTTAAAACCTTACACACTTTCTATGCCTCTGTAGTACTTGGAAAATGAAGTCCATAGTTCTTAGAATGGCATCTGAATTGCAATAAAGTATGACTCCAAGTTATTTCAACCAATGTTTCCTCCACCATTTTCAGTACTCACTTGAGACTCAATACCCATACTCTCATGGGTATTGAGACTCACTTGCAATACCCATGTCTCTCTTTACCCAGTCCCAAACAACTAATTTAAATCCCACCAAGGATAAGCACTGATCCCCTGACATCAAGAGTCGAAGCCAGAGCTCACACTTTGGTTTTGTGCTCTAGCTCTGGCAAGACACATGCTGTATCTCAGGCACTTGCTAAATAGGTGATGGTAAACTAATATGATGCCAAAAGAGGTTGTCACCCTTCTTCTCCTTAATGCTCTCACTTTCTCCATGATGAAATCCTAACAACCATCACTTTACAGTCTTTCATGAAGGAGAAGGAAGGCTATAAATCAGATTCAAGCTAAAAATGTGCTTTTGAATAACCTTGAAAGATTGGTATCCATCATATCTTTCTGGAAGCATCAACCAAGGTCAATGAGTAAAACTTCATTTGTAACATCTGGCCATGAGTTTAAGATCCAGAAGCTAGTTATTTTATTGCTACAGCCCTCTGCTTTACCTTAATTGGGCAGAAAGAAAGATTAGTCAAATAAAAGTCAATTTGGATAATAAAGTCCAAAATTCTGAAGAAATGAATGGTTTTCCAGAAGGAATTAAAGCCTCTTCAGACCACAATAGTGTATTTGTTGGAGTATAATTTGCAAATTTTTTTCACTCTTACACATTTGTCAGTTACTTTTTTTTTCAACATTAACAATTTATTAGATGAATATTTGATAAAATGTTGCATCAGAGAAAGTTTGTGAAAATTAATTTGACAATGTAGATAGTATGTAAGAATTAGAAGATAGATACCAACTGGTGAATAATCAATCAACACTTACAGTCCAATGGTTTTATATATATATATATATATATATATATATACACACATAATTTTTTTCTGTCTATGACACTTTCAAGTCAATATTATCCCATGAAAGTGTTTTATTGTCTAGGATACACTTTGGTTTCTAAAAAAAGGTTATCTTAAAATTGATTTGTAATTCAGATTTGCAAAATTTTTTCACAGAATTGCATTGCATCAATTCTGAACAAACAACTCATCAGGACCAATAAACATAGGGTGATCCCACTATTGAAAAATGAGCTTTGCCACAGGCAACAATTAACATGGAAGTGGTAAGCTCATTCCAAAACCTGTCGGAACATACGGGTAATTATTGAAGAATGATGATAGCAATGTATCAGCAAGCAAAGCTGGTATTCTCTACTTTAGAGAATGGAATGTCTCCTACTAAATAGTGGTTTGCTGCTTAATGATACTATATGAACATAATAATCAAGAACCCTAGAGTGCTAGGTTAGAAAATGATGAAGATACACTGACCCAGAATAGAGCTGAAGTAGAATGTGTCTCTGTCAATAAGATAATCAAAACACAGACCTGGATTATGAGGAAGACAGAGACGTGGAATTTCATTTTAATATGATCCTGGGTGGTTTGAGTCCATACTTTGGTGGAAGGACAAAGCTTCTTTACCATTAACATGATACCCACAGGCTAAATGCTCTTTATTCTCTCTTGATGTCACAATCCCTATAGTACGTTTCCATCCTAGGACTGTCTTGATTTTCAAGACCTCAGCAAGAACATCTTTGCTGACCTCAACATTTCATGAGTCCACAAATTGTCATGGTCCTCACCCATGACCCCTTAATTTCAAGAGCACTTATGGTTTAAATTATATAATTTATCAACTTGCCATGAATCACATCATGTATCCATTTCACCTCCCCAAATATATTTTAATTTAAAAAATCAAATTATACTTTGTTGTCCCCCTTTCCCTGCCCCCTAGATTATGAAATTGTGAGGTTCAGGCATTAATTCCACNTTACTTTGCCGACTAAGGTCCGTCTGGTCAAGGCTATGGTTTTTCCTGTGGTCATGTATGGATGTGAGAGTTGGACTGTGAAGAAAGCTGAGCGCTGAAGAATTGATGCTTTTGAACTGTGGTGTTGGAGAAGACTCTTGAGAGTCCCTTGGACTGCAAGGAGATCCAACCAGTCCATTCTGAAGGAGATCAACCCTGGGATTTCTTTGGAAGGAATGATGCTAAAACTGAAGCTTCAGTACTTTGGCCACCTCATGTGAAGAGTTGACTCATTGGAAAAGACCCTGATGCTGGGAGGGATTGGGGACAGGAGGAGAAAGGGACGACTGAGGATGAGATGGCTGGATGGCATCATGGACTCAATGGATGTGAGTCTGAGTAAACTCCGGGAGTTGGTGATGGACAGGGAGGCCTGGCGTGCTGCGATTCATGGGGTCGCAAAGAGTTGGACACGACTGAGCGACTGAACTGAACTGAACAGCCTTGTTAAACCTGATTACTAGCTCCAATTGGTTTTCTGTATATATGGATTTCTTATAAATCCATAAGGTTTTATAAATATAAAATCATGACATCTGCAAATAGAAAATCTTGCTTCTTCCTTTCTTGTTGGGAGCCTTCCTTACAATGTTAAATGGAAGTGGTCAGAACATATGCACTCAGTTCAGTTCAGATTATTGCAAAGCCCCACATAAATATCTTATTCTTTAACTTTTTTTTTTTTTTGGTTATTCTATTGTGTCTTGCATGAATATCAGCCCCTTTTGCTACTTTCAGTGGTTGCCAGGCTGCTGTGTGTTTGTTGTTGTTGTTTTTAATTTTTTGGTTGTTGTTGTTTATTCTATTTATTTGTTTGGCTGTGGTGGGTCTTAGTTGCAGCATGCAGGATCTTTGATCTTCACTGAAGCATAATGGATCTTGTTCCCTGACCAGGGATCAAACCCAGGCCCCCTGCGTTGGGAGTGTGGAGTCTTAGCCATTGGACCACCAGGAAAGTTCCCCAGGTTGCAGTTTTTAACTGTGATTGTGGACTATGGAGTTTCATGATTATCATAGAGTGAGAAGGGGATGGGAATAAGGCAAATTAAAAATGCCACAAAGCTCATTGTTCTTTACCAAAACTCAGCCTTTTTTCTTGAAAAAATATTCCCTGATGGCTTATAGCCTTTGATTGATTTCCAGAGTTCCAAAAAGTTGATCATGACAGTTTTTGCCAGCCTCATTTCTTTATAGATTAGAGAATTTTAGAGGTTCTGAGCCTGGCGAGCCACAGTCTGTGGGGTAGCCAAGAGTCAGACACGACTGAAGAGACAGCATGCATGCATGTGTTCTGTATTTTTATTAATATCATCCTTACAATCTTAAGCTTAGATTTTAAAACTTAACTCCTAACAATATCTCCAGTGTTTTATTAATAGATCTTGGGGGAAATGGATAATTTATTTCTAGATTTAATTCATTTCGTACATAAATAAACTCTCCTCAAGTTGATAGTGACATGCAGCCACATTGTCGCTCATTGTCAAGTGTGTTTTAAGCACTGAGAAAAAGGTCTATATACGAAGTACTGAGAAAGAGTACTCTGTATACAAAGAATGTGGATGTAGATGTTCCAATAGCCAAATATTTCACTGTGCAATGAAATGCTGATGGAAAGGCAGTGAGGTTACGATGAGTTTGACTTGCATCCTGATTATGTAAGTGATCTATATGGCTAGGTTCTGTGTGTAAATATCAGCTTGAGGAGAGGTTTA
The DNA here is from genome assembly GCA_006408695.1 of Aepyceros melampus. NCBI lineage: Eukaryota > Metazoa > Chordata > Mammalia > Artiodactyla > Bovidae > Aepyceros > Aepyceros melampus. The sequence continues at coordinate 4,371 of SJXQ01007352.1, read as the reverse complement.
TTTATGCATTAAATGAATTAACTCAAGAAATAAATTACCCACCTTCCTCAAGATTTATTAATAAAACATTGGGAATATTGTTAGGAATTGAGGTAGCTTGGATGGCTATGCTAAAGACGATTGAGGAATATTTTGCTCTGGGAAATTCAGCTCCCAGCTCCCCTTAGCATTTGAAGTCCACCTCTCAGTATTTTTTATATAGTGAAAAGTTTTATATTTGGAATTAGCCAGCTGGACTCAGTTTAGATGATCCTAATTTTGTTGGCAACATCCAAGGCGTCGTAGTCAGGAGCCAGTTGAACATATGCCTTCTTCTCTCCATCAGTCCTGATCAGGGTGTTGACCTTAGCCGTGTCAATGTCATTGCTGTTGTTCAGTCGCAAAGCTATGTCTAATTCTTTGCAGCCCCGTGGACTGCAGCACACCAGGCTCAATGGCGCAGAGCTTCTTTTAAAAATATTTTTTAATTGGTGGAAAATTGCTCTACAAATTGTGTTGGTTTCTGCCACACAACATGCGAATCAGTCATAATTATATACGTATCATCTCCTTCCCTCTTGAGCCTCACTCCCCTCCCCCCGCCCACCCCTCTAGGTCATCACAGAGCACCAGGCTGGGCTCCCTGTGTTATACAGCAACTTCCCGCTAATGAACCCAGTAGAGATACAGACTTGCGGACTCAGCTGAGGGTGAGACAAACTGAGAAAGTAGCACTGACATACATAGACCATCAGGCACACAGTAGGTGGCAGAGAGCTTCTCCACAGCCTGACTAACCTGGTGCTCGTTGGCCCTGATGTCCGCAATGAACACGAGTGTGCTGTCTTCTATGGTCCTCATGGCTGACTCGGTGGTGAGGGACTTAGTGATGGCACAGCGATCAAGCTGGTTTCTCCCAGGGGCGCTCTTCCAAGGATGTTTGGGCTACCTCCTGAGCCGCAGTGTTTTGGGCCACTGGAAGGTGAGTGATGCTCAGATCTTCTTTTTCTGTGGTTGTGGACAGAAAGTCTGTGGACTGCTTTACTGGCCTTCAAGGCCTTTGCTTTGGCTTTGACTCTGGAAGGGCAGCAGCTTCCTTCTTTGCCTTTGGTGCCATCTTTGTGAAAAACAGTCTCTTGCTTTTTAATTTTTGTGTTTTCTTGCTTTTCCAACAAATGACTTTACAACTCATACAATCAAGTCTCTCAAACATTTTTGTCTCTTTGCCACGGTATGAGCTTTCAGACATTTTAGATTCTTTAAAAGGTGTACTAGGTCACACCATCCTCTGGCTGGTAGATAATTAAAATCAGCACAGAACAGCAATATACACCCTCTAAAGCAATGGTCAGTTCTCAGCCTTTATGCTGCCATGACATGCTTGACGAATGATTTTCTTATGTGGGGAACATTCTCAAGGGCACATTCATATTTGGACAAACATCTCAAATTTGGAAATCATGTGTTGTGGTAATTTGTAATCATCAGAACAGTTAACTGCCCATCTGTAGCAGAGGCTCTTTATGACCCACGGTGGAGATAAATTTGGGCTGTATGCAGGACGATCCCAGCATTCTGGCTACAATGTCACTCCTTTGTCTCCAAGAATTCATAGATGTATATATTTATAGGAATATATACACACGTGTGTGTGTATTAGTTGCTCAGTTGTGTCCAACTCTTTGCAACCCCATGGATTGTAGCCTGCCAGGCTTCTCTGTCCATGGGATTCTCCAGGCAAGAACACTGGAGTGGGTAGCCTATCCCTTCTCCAATATACACACATACATACATATTAAAGTAAACCCTTTGGAAATTTCAGTACTTTAGCTAAAAACAATTTAACATACTGTTTTGGTTCATAGTCTGTGCAGCCAGATTGTGTAGGATAGAATCTGATTTCATTATGTGCTAGCAGTGTGATCCTCTGGCAAGTTAACCTCTGTCCTTCAGCATCGTCATCCATCAAGTGGACACAATGGTGCCTGTGTCGTAAGGCCACTGTGAAGACACCTGAGATCACATATATAAAGGAACAAATCTGCTTCTTATAGTGGACACTCTTTTGTTTGCAACAGATCACTCTGACTCACCTTGCACTTGATTGTTTGAAATGATTGAGAGTTACATAAATCAGAGTTATGTAACTCTTAAAGGGTATAGAGTTATATAAATAAAACTACTGGGCCTCCCAGGTGGCTCAGTGGTAAAGAATCTGCCTGCAAAGCAGGAGACACAGGTTCAATCTCTGGGTCAGGAAGATCTGCTGGAGAAGGAAATGACAGCTCATATCAATAGTCTTGCCTGAGAAATCCCACGGACCGAGGAGCCTGACTGGTTACAGTCCATGGGGGTCATGAAAGAGTCAGACACAACTTAATGACTGAACAACAACAAATACTAAACTTTGAGTAAGTTTTTCTACTTGTTCAGGACGTGTCAGTAATCTGGAAGCCTTTTTGGTTTTAGAGATGGAATCCTTTATCACATGAAATCATATGAAGAATCCCAGTGCAGAAACCAGTAACAAACAGATGCTCTATCTGCACTGGGAGGTCTGTGCAAATAGATGGAAGGTCGATGGGAGGTCTGAAGCCCCATCTTTTCTGTCTGCGGCAGCACTTATAGAGTCGTAAGGAATTATAGGCATTCAGTGATGACAGTTGGAAATCCTGTAGTCTGGTCATGCTTTTGCAATACCAGTGTTCTCTTTCTGGGCAACATGTGAGCATGTAAAACGAAGTCCAATGTCCAACCTAGCTTGTATGTCTTTTTTTTCTTTTTAATGTATTAATTTTGGGGGGCTGCACTGGGTCTTAGTTGTGGCACGCAGGATCCTTTTGTTGTGATTTGGGGGATCGGTTGGTTGTGTGGCATGTGGGATTTAGTTCCCTGACCAGGGATTGAACCCAGGGGTCCTGCAGTGTGAGCAAAGATTATTAGCCACTGGATCAGGGAAGTTCCTAAATTTTATGTCTTGAAAAAAATCAACCAAGAAGGTTATCCTTCTGCAATATGCAAGGCTGTGAGCTTAATTAGCAATTCCATTAGTGTATGTGTTTAGGAAATTATCTGCCTTGGGAGTTCAGTACACCCATTTGGAGCATAAAACCTTATAGGGTAGTGACTTTCAAGCTTTAAAAAAACATCAGTATTACCTGAAGGCCTTGTTAAATCAGATTTCTGGGCCCCAATACCAGAGTTTCTGATTTGGTAGGACTTGAATAGTATCTGAAAATGTGCTTTTATTTCTTTTTTAAAACAATTTGACATAATTCAAATACCATATTATGAATCCTTTCAAAGTGTACAATTCAATGATTTTTAGTATATCTATAGAGTTTTTTGCCTGGTGCAAATCCCCTATAGGGATTCCCTGGTGGCTCAGATGGTAAAACATCTGCCTGCAATGCGGGAGACCCAGGTTCAATCCCCAGGTCGGGAAGATCCCCTGGAGAAGGAAATGGCAACCCACTCCAGTACTCTTGCCTAGAAAATTCCATGGATGGAGGAGCCTGGTGGGCTACAGTCCATGGGGTCACAAAGAGTTGGACATGACTGAACGACTTCACTCACTCGCTCACTAATAGAGTTTTGCAACATCACCACAATCAATTTTATTTATTATTTTTTAAATATAAATTTATTTGTTTTAATTCGAGGCTAATTACTTTACAATATTGTATTGGTTTTGCCATACATCAACATGAATCTGCCACAGGTGTACACGTGTTCCCCTTCCTGAACCGCTCTCCCACCTCCCTCCCCGTACCATCCCTCTGGGTCATCCCAGTGCACCAGCCCCAAGCATCCTGTATCATGCATCGAACCTGGACTGGTGATTTGTTTCATATATGATATTATACATGTTTCAATGCCATTCTCCCAAATCATCCCACCCTCTCCCTATCCCACAGAGTCCAAAAGACTGTTCTATACATCTGTGTCTATTTTGCCATCTCTCATACAGGGTTATTGTTACCATCTTTCTAAATTCCATATATATGCATTAGTATACTGTATTGGTGTTTTTCTTTCTGGCTTATTTCACTCTGTATAGTAGGCTCCAGCTTCATCCACCTCATTAGAACTGATTCAAATGTATTCTTTTTAATGGCTGAGTAATATTCCATTGTGTATACGTACCACAGCTTTCTTATCCATTCATCTGCTGATGGACATCTAAGTTGCTTCCCTGTCCTGGCTATTATAAACAGTGCTGCAGTGAACATTGGGTTACACGTGTCTCTTTCAATTCTGGTTTCCTTGGTATGTATGCCAGTAGTGGGATTGCTGGGTCATACGGCAGTTCTATTTCCAGTTTTTTAAGAAATCTCCACGCTGTTCTCCATAGTGGCTGTACTACTTTGCATTCCCATCAACAGTGTAAGA
>SJXQ01007351.1:195530-228770 GCA_006408695.1 Aepyceros melampus | reverse complement strand
AACTTACACGCGCTTGCACCTCTGCGGCTGCTGTCTAGGGTGTGAACTTGCATTGGGGCATTCATGTCATTCCAATGTCTCAGTAGGTTATTTCTCCAGAAAAATGGACACCGAGGCAGCGATACCTTAGGGTAGCTTAACTAAACTCTCCACAGATGGACATGACAATTTGAAATTGGGGAATGTGAGTCAGAGTTCTATATTAATGAGAAAAATTCCAATTCAGAATTTGTACTGGAAAATACTAGCACCTATGAGGTCATAATTAAACCAGAAAAAGAGAAACGCTAACATTTCCATAATTAGTAACTCATGTAAAAGAAGTCTATATGCATTATCCTCAGTGATAGGAAAAAAGTTTTATTTTGATATCTGAAAAGTAAATGAATAAACACGTTCTACAGGTTTAAATTATTGAAAGTGGACAGAACAATTTTTGAAAATGAAATCTAAATCACAAATATCTGACACACCTGATTTTCAAGAGAACTTTGGTTTCTGCGTAGCAAAATTTGAGGATTTAACTTTGGCTTCATCTCCAAAAGTTCTTCAGGAGCAGTAATTTTAAGTCAACATCATCTTAATGGCCTAGGTAAATTTCTAGCTTGAAAATGACTTCAGGAGGAGAGAGCAGGGGAGAGGGGGGAGAGAAAGAATAAATTTGAGCTCTCAGGTAATATTCAAGGTGGACACCATTGGAACACTGGATTTAGGATTATTTGACTTCTTTAGATTAAACATTTCATTACCCTATGTTGAGTTACCAGTCTATTGAGAAAATGCTTATTTTTAGTAGATAGTTAAGTTATGTCTGTCCTTAAAGCAATGCTAATGTGACAGCTGTAACTATGTCATTAAAAAGATAATCTCTCTTCTTTAGCCATGGAATATTGAAGACAGAATTTACCTGATATTAGTGTCTAGTGATCAGAATAAGTAAGTATAAGATATTTTTGCCATTTGATAAAATTCCACTGAATTTTATAAAACTATGAGAGGAATGAAAGATATCTATCCTTTTGAAAATAGTAAAATATCTGGAATAAATGAGTACATTTTCTTTTTAAATGGCCATTTATAAAATTTCTAATAAATATTTTCCCTGAGAAAGTGTCCATTTTACAGATATTTTGCTGCTTGAATATATGTCGATATTACCTTGTCTTAACCTGTTTCTTTAATGATCATCATTTGTTAGATTATTTATTAGATTGTTTTTAAACATAGGCATAATTTGCTAGAATTGGCAGAAAATTCTGTTAATCTGGTTGTACAAAAGTTAAACCACACAAAAAATCTTACAACATAATTTCAAATTATATCTTAAAGAAAAACAGTCATTTGAAATATATATTTCTTGCAGATTTTCCTCCTTCTTGCTGCTGCTGCTACTGTGCTTCAGTCGTTTCCAACTCTGTGCAACCCCATAGACGGCAGCCCACCAGGCTCCCCCATCCCTGGGATTCCCCAGGCAAGAACACTGGAGTGGGTTGCCATTTCCTCCTCCAATGCATGAAAGTGAAAAGTGAAAGTGAAGTCGCTCAGTCGTGTCCAACTCTTCACGACTCCATGGACTGCAGCCCACCAGGCTCCCCTGTCCATGGGATTCTCCAGGCGAGAGCACTGGAGTGGGGTGCCACTGCCTTCTCCTTTTCTCCTTCTTGCTGCTGCTGCTAAGTCGCTTCAGTCGTGTCCGACTCTGTGAGATCCTATAGACAGCAGCCCACCAGGCTCCCCGTCCCTGGGGAGTCAGTACTGACTGACTGCTGTTTTAATCAAATAACACAGAATGGCTGCCTTATAAGCAGGAATTTATTTCTCACAGTCCTGGAGGCTCAAAAGTCTAAAATTAAGGGGCTGGTCTCATTGGCTTTGGGTGAGAAACTCTCTTCTGGCTTACATATGGCCAACTTCTTGCTGAATCCTCACATGGTGGAGAGAAAAAAAGTTCTGGTGTCTTCCCTTTCTTACAAGGGCACTAATTCCATTCTGAGGGTTCTACCCTCATGGGCACATCTAAAGCTAATTGCTTTCCAAGGTCTCATCTCTAAATACTCTCACATTGGGAATTGGGGTTTCACCATATGGATATGGGAGAACTATGGCCAACTTCTTGCTGAATCCTCACATGGTGGAGAGAAAAAAAGTTCTGGTGTCTTCCCTTTCTTACAAGGGCACTAATTCCATTCTGAGGGTTCTACCCTCATGGGCACATCTAAAGCTAATTGCTTTCCAAGGTCTCATCTCTAAATACTCTCACATTGGGAATTGGGGTTTCACCATATGGATATGGGAGAACACATGGATTCAGCCCATAGCAATAAGGTACATGTAACGCTTTCATGGTGCTTATGCTTGAATAATAAATCATGTAAATTGTTACACAAAGAAATAAGTGTGGTACTATAGAAAATATCCAATACTGTAAGAACTTAGAAGGGGAATATTAGATAAATGGTGCAACTTTAAGTAACACAGAAAATGATTCGTGTGAATAATGAAAGATTTGTTATGTTTTCCAGAGATAAGATTTATTCTTGATGGCTCCAGAAAAGTAGAAATGCCAGAAAGTCTTCTGCGTTTCCAAAGTACTCATTTTCTCTCTGTCAGTTACTTATCTGTGCTGACCCGAAGGCCTATCCATTTCCCATGGAATACTGAAAGCCTAATTGGAAAGATACTTTAGTGTGGAAAGATCACTGCATTCACTTCAGCCCTAACAAGAGGTAGTAGCCAAGTTACTTAACCTATTCTGATATCTTTTTATACATAAGAATATTATTGTGGACTGATATTTACTAAACCATGGGCTCATAAACTAGATGCTTTATTGAAAAATGGGGAGCAATATATTCATCCATCCAGAAACAACTAGAAATTTGCATGAAAAATAATGAAAACCCTGAGAGTGAAGCAGAAGCTCCACTGGACATTTCTACCCAGTTCTGAAAACTCTCTTTCTATACCTCTCCCTTTTACTTTTTTCTGATCTCTCAAACAACCAAATTGTATGTTATCTGCATGTTTGTCATTCTCAAGGAGTTTGGATAATTAATTATTCTGATTTTGGGCAAGAAGTTAAAGCCCGATTTTACAGCTTCATCAGTGCTTCCACTGGAAATTGTGGATTACTGGAGAAAAATTGTTTCCAAAGTACTCATTTTCTCTCTGTCAGTTACTTATCTGTGCTGACCCGAAGGCCTATCCATTTCCCATGGAATACTGAAAGCCTAATTGGAAAGATACTTTAGTGTGGAAAGATCACTGCATTCACTTCAGCCCTAACAAGAGGTAGTAGCCAAGTTACTTAACCTATTCTGATATCTTTTTATACATAAGAGTATTATTGTGGACTGATATTTACTAAACCATGGGCTCATAAACTGGATGCTTTATTGAAAAATGGGGAGCAATATATTCATCCATCCAGAAACAACTAGAAATTTGCATGAAAAATAATGAAAACCCTGAGAGTGAAGCAGAAGCTCCACTGGACATTTCTACCCAGTTCTGAAAACTCTCTTTCTATACCTCTCCCTTTTACTTTTTTCTGATCTCTCAAACAACCAAATTGTATGTTATATGCATGTTTGTCATTCTCAAGGAGTTTGGATAATTAATTATTCTGATTTTGGGCAAGAAGTTAAAGCCCGATTTTACAGCTTCATCAGTGCTTCCACTGGAAATTGTGGATTACTGGAGAAAAATAGTTTAGCAGTTCCTGAATTTCCATGATTTGGAAAAAAGAAGGAATAAGAAAGAAATTAAACTCCTACAGATAGAAAAATTCCTACTATCCTTACCTACCCAATTCACACTCCAGAGCAGAATTTAATTGAAACTTTCATCAGTCCTGGCAATACCAAGCCCAAAACGCAATACTAAATACAAAACACATTTTCCTTTAAAAAGTCTGCTCTATCAATAGCATTTGCTGTGTTGAAGTAGTAGAACATAAGAGTGGAATGTAGAAAGGCAAGTATGGGAAATAGGAAATGACATAGGGAAAACATCTTTTATTTCTTTCTCAAAAATATAGGTAGGAGATAATACAAGGGCCACAAGTGTATGGTTTACCATAAGTTATGTTATGTTAAAAATTCCTCTCCTTAGGAGGCATATACATGCACAGGGACACTAATATAAAACACTAATAAAAGATGAAATGAACACATTTTAATGTTTTAAGAATGGCACTATATATAAAAATTCTTGAACTCTATGTAAGCAGATTTGATTCAAAGGAGTAATCATAGGGATGAGCTTTTACTGCTAAAGGCTTACTCTCCTAATTAAGCAATATGTCATATTAACATCCTAGATACTAGCTTTCTGCAAATTCCTACTGCATTTATTTACCTATGTATCTGTCCACCTCTCTTCAAAAGAGCTAACACTCATACTTGTATTACAGAGAATAAAGAAAATCACACTGAAGAAAACTCTCTTTACTAGAAAACGTTGTCTTATTTAAGGCTCCAAGGTATCTAAAATAAGCAGGATGACAATATACAGCCTTGACGTACTGCTTTTCCTATTTGGAACCAGTCTGTTGTTCCATGTCCAGCTCTAATTTTTGCTTCCTGACCTGCATATGGGTTTCTCAAGAGGAAGGTCAGGTGGTCTGGTATTCCCATCTCTTTCAGAACTTTCCACAGTTTATTGTGATCCACACAGTCAAAGGCTTTGGCATAGTCAATAAAGCAGAAATAGATGCTTTTCTGGAACTCTATTGCTTTTTCAATGATACAGTGGTTGGAAGAAGCACAAGCTGGAATCAAGATTGCTGGGAGAAATAGCAATAACCTTATATATGCAGATGACACCACCCTTGTGGCAGAAAGTGATGAAAGTGAAAGAAGAGAGTGAAAAGTTGGTTTAAAGCTCAACATTCAGAAAACTATGATCATGGCATTTGGTCCCATCACTTCATGGCAATTAGATGGGGAAACAGTGTCAGACTTTATTTTTCTGGGCTCCAAAATCACTGCAGATGGTGATTGCAGCTATGAAATTAAAAGACGCTTACTCCTTGGAAGGAAAGTTATGACCAACCTAGATAGCATATTCAAAAGCAAAAATATTACTTGCCAACAAAGGTCCGTCTAGTCAAGGCTATGATTTTTCCAGTAGTCATGTATAGATGTGAGAGTTGGACTGTGAAGAAAGCTCAGCGCCGAAGAATTGATGCTTTTGAATTGTGGTGTTGGAGAAGACTCTTGAGAGTCCCTTGGACTGCAAGGAGATCCAGCCATCCATTCTAAAGGACATCAGTCCTGGGTGTTCTTTGGAAGGAATGATGTTAAAGCTGAAACTGCAGTACTTTGGCCACCTCATGTGAAGAATTGACTCATTGGAAAAGACCCTGATGCTGGGAGGGATTGGGGGCAGGAGGAGAAGGGGATGACAGAGGATGAGATGGCTGGATGGCATCACCAACTCAATGGACATGAGTTTGAGTGAACCCCAGGAGTTGGTGATAGACAGGAAGGCCTGATGTGCTGCAATTCATGGGTTCACAAAGAGTCAGAAACAACTGACCAACTGAACTGAACTGAACTGAACTGAAGGTATCTAAGGTCCAACTCATGGGGATCAGAAAGGAAACTGACTTTTAGACCTACCAGAGTCAGGGAAGTGAGGGGACCGTGGAGGAGACGGGCTACCAGAGCAACAGTCAGGAGGAGATGCTAGTCACAGAGCCACTTTGGTTCAGAGAGAAACTCTAGCTGATGACTACACCTCCTGGTAAAGTGCTCTGTAAATTCTTCAATGCCCTTTGCTCAGAAAAGTTAAAAGAAATGCTCTTGGCTCTGAAAACCTAGAATTCTATAAAGAATGTGCTGAATACAGATAGGAAAAGTGTTTTAAAAAGGTGTGTGTGGGGATAAATGTAAAATTTGAGATTAGCAGATACAAATTACTATATATAAAATAGATAAATAACAAGGTCATACAGTATAATATTCAATATCTTAAAATTAACTATAATGGAGAAGAATATGAAATATAATATATATGCTGCTGCTGCTACGTTGCTTCAGTCATGTCCAACTCTATGCGACCCCAGAGACGGCAGCCCACCAGGCTCCCCTGTCCCTGGGATTCTCCAGGCAAAAACACTGGAGTGGGTTGCCATTGCCTCCTCCAATGCATGAAAGTGAAAAGTGAAAGTGAAGTCGCTCAGTCGTGTCTGACTCTTAGCAACCCCATGGACTGCAGTCTACCAGGCTCCTCAGTCCATGGGATTTTCCAGGCGAGAATACTGGAGTAGGCTGCCATTGCCTTCTCCGAATATAATATATATAGCCAAATCATTTTGGTATATACCAGAAAGTAACACAACCCTGTGAATTAACTGTGATTTTTCTTTTAAAAAAGAAAGAAAACAAAGAAAAAGAGCTTTAAGGAGGGGGAGGGATAAATTTAAACTTTGTCATTAGCAGATACAAATTTTTATATATACATATAATAAATAGCAAGGTCCTACTGTGTAATATTCACTATCTTATAATTAAGTATAATGGAAAAGAATAATATAATATATATAACTGAATCACTTTTTTGTACACCAGAAAGTAATACAAAATTGTGAATTAACTATAATTTTTTTTAAAAAAGAAAGAAAAAAAGTAAAAGAGGTTTAAGTACCTTCTGGTTTGTCAAGGTTAGTAATATTCACAAATATTCTTAATGGTAATTCATGAATTCATTGTCAGATTTCTGTTGAATCTATTATGCCTCAGACTCTGCATCAGATGCTGAGATAAATCACTAGTAAAGACAAAGGCAATCCCATTTTCCCAGAGCTTAAAGTCAGTTTTTTGTGTTTTTTTTTTTTTAAGTGTGGACATAACCAAGGAAATAATAAGTAGCTTTCTGTATGCTTATTATTCAAGACAGCCAGTGGCAGGAATGCATAAAGGCAAAGAGTGGTCTGGCCCAGGCCAGTGTAGAAGGTTCCCCAAGCTTTAACAGGAGCATGCTCACTGTTGACTCCTGTGTGCTGCACTGGTGTCAGGCCTCAAAGAGGGCGTAGAGTATAGCAGGTAAATTCTTTATCAGAAGAGCACGTGGCTGAGATTGCTTGGCAAGGCTGAGACTGCTCATTGAGAAGCAGGGCCGGAACAAACTCCCATTAGATGCGTTATATAAATAGAGGGATGCTTGTTAAGGATGCCTGCCTCTCCGAAAGAAGTAGCAATTATTATTGCCACACAGTTCTTTTTTTAAATTTTATTTTATATTGGAGTATAGTTCGATTCTCAATGTTGTGTTAGTTTCAGATGTACAACAAAGTGATTCAGTTATACGTGTGTCTCTTCTTTTTCAAATTCTTTCCCCAGTTAGGTTGTTACAGAATATCGATCAGAGTTCCCTGTGCTATACAGTAGCTCCTTGTCTGTTGTCCATTTTGAATACAGCGGTGTGCACATGTCAATGCAAAATTCCCTGGCGAGTCCTCTTTTGGGTGCTCTTTAATGTAAGAGCTTGATTTGTCTGTGTGTGCGCCGGAGATGACCAATCAAACTTTGTGTTGTTCTGTCATTTAGTTGCTAGGTCCGTGTCCAACTCTTTTGCAGTCTCATGGACAGTAGCCTGCCAGACTCCTCTGTCCATGGCATTCTCTGGGCAAGGATACTGGAATGGGTTGTTTCAATGTTGTGTTAGTTTCAGATGTACAACAAAGTGATTCAGTTATACGTGTGTCTCTTCTTTTTCAAATTCTTTCCCCAGTTAGGTTGTTACAGAATATCGATCAGAGTTCCCTGTGCTATACAGTAGCTCCTTGTCTGTTGTCCATTTTGAATACAGCGGTGTGCACATGTCAATGCAAAATTCCCTGGCGAGTCCTCTTTTGGGTGCTCTTTAATGTAAGAGCTTGATTTGTCTGTGTGTGCGCCGGAGATGACCAATCAAACTCTGTGTTGCTCTTGTCATTTGGTTGCTAGGTCCGTGTCCAACTCTTTTGCAGTCTCATGGACAGTAGCCTGCCAGACTCCTCTGTCCATGGCATTCTCTGGGCAAGAATACTGGAATGGGTTGTCTTTTCCTTCTGCAGGAGATCATCTTGCCCCAAGGATTGAACCTGCATCTCCTGGCAAGTGAATTCTTTACCACTGAGCCACCAGGGAAGTCAGGAACCAAACTTTGGGGATGCTATAAACACATTTTGGACATAGCTGAAGCAGTTAGAACAGGAGCCAAGTAGACGAGATCTCTGACAGGACCTAAAATTATAATATATTTTATAATATTTCAATATTATACTTTTCTATTTTAATTAATTTTATAATAGGACATTTAAAAGTATGCTTGTGTAAGGAAGTTCTGGGTAATGAAGAATTTTATTTAAGGGATAACTCAGCTGATTTTGTCAGCAATCATTAAAGACAAAAAATTGATATTTTAAATTCTCCATCCATAGCCATGGGCGTGATCCACTGGTGTTTTTATATAGATTTTTTCTTTGGAAACTCATTTCATATACTTCATCTGCAGATGAAGTACATTTTTTTTCATTTAGTAGTACAATTTTTCATGTCTACATTTGTAGTATTTTCCTTTAGAAATGAAGGAAACTATTTTTTTTACTCTGAGTTTTTGTTAATATAACAGAGAAACATAAGATCAAATTGCAACAAACAAGTAGCTGATCCTATGCAGAACCTCAGTGATTAATAGAAAAGGCAAAAATAAATCAGCTGCATTAATTATCTGAGATAAAAGAGAATTAAAAATAAAGAGCAATGGACAGAAAGCATCTCTGAGAAGCCTCATAGGGACAGTTCCCTACCCAGACCCTGGAGTGAGAGAGTGAACTGTTCAAATATGTGCAGAACCATGAACATTTGAGAAATCTCTGTGCTGTGCATCTAACTCAATTTCCTCACAAAAATAACAAACATAAAAATACTTATTACTGTGAAACAATAAGTAGTATATAATGAATATGTCTTCCCTGGTGACTCAGACTGTAAAGAATCTGTCTGCAATGTAGGACACATGGTTTTGATCCCTGAGTCAGGAAGATACCTTGGAGAAGTGAATAGCTACCCACTCCAATATTCTTGCCAGGGAGAAATGGAGGCCTGGTATATCACTAACATTTTTGACTGCTTTCAGTGTGGTTAAACAATATCACGCGTGTGTTTGTTCAGTCACTTCAGTCATGTCCAACTCTGTGAACCTATGGACTGTAGCCCGCCAGGCTCCTCTGCCCATGGGAGAGGCAAGAATACTGGAGTGAGTAGGCATTCACTTCTCCAGGGGATCTTCTCCAGAGATCAAACCTGAGTCTCCTGCATTACATACAGATTCTTTACAGTCTGAGCCACCAACAAAAGTCCACCAATATCCCAAGTGCCTATTAAAGACCCCAAATCATGGTGCATGCTTACTATCAGATAAACGATAGCTTTCCAGGGCAGATTAGGCAGAGGTTTCACCAGGTGTTTCTGACCAAAGATCTTACGTGACTTCTTGAAACACATCCTTAAGCCTCTGGATGTGCCTGTAGGCTATGGGGATACTCTGGTTCTGAAATTAATCTCTTTGTTGCTAGGTATATTGGAGGTCTCCTATCCATTTTACGGCTCCATGTGAATCTTCAAGAAACTTTATTTTGTCAAAAACTAAAATAAAAACAAAAGTCGGAGCATTTGAATACACCTGCCAATTTGCTTAGCATACTGATTAGTAGTCACAACGTATGTTGTTAAGTCACTCAGTTTGTCTAACTCTCTGTGACCTCATGGACCATAGCCTGCCAGTCTCCTCTGTCCCTGGGATTTCCCAGGTAAGAATACTGGAGTGGGTTGCCATGTCCTTCTCCAGGGGATTTTCCTGACCCACGGATCGAATCTCTGTCTCCTGCATTGCAGGTGGATTCTTTACAGCTGAGCCACCTGGGAAGTCCCCATGATGTGTTTAGGACAGGAATATATTTGATACAGTTCCTTTCATGAATTCCAGAATGTGGGGCTCAAAAACACAATATTTGCTGTTTCCCAGATTGGGAATCCCAGGGAAGCTACTTATAGGTGCCCTAATAAACAGAACCTGGGAAGTGGGCTATCTGTGGAGATTCTCAGCTGGAAAAAGACACCCAATGGCAACCAGGAGTGAGGAATCATTGCTCTAATTCATGACGGTTAATGACAGTTGAAGATTTAGACTCCATTGTCTTACATGTTTTCCTCAAAAAGACCTCACTATATTCCTCACTGGGCTTTCCTGGTGGCTCAGACAGTCAAGAATCTGCCTGCAATGCAGGAGACCTGGGTTTGATCCCAGGGTCCAGAAGATTCCTTGGAGAAGGGAATGGCTACCCACTCCAGTATTCTTGCTGGAGAATTTCAAGGACCAAGGAGTTTGGCCATGGGGTCGCAAAGAGTCGGACATGACTGAGTGATTAACACTTTCACTTTTCACTTGCATCTTCCTTTCTGCCGTGTGTTGGTCCCGGGTTTCCATGTTGTTACTGCAGTTGAGCCATTCATGGCTAAGCCTCGACTTTTGAAGGTAAGCTTTGGTCCATTTCTGAGGCATTTCTTCAGCCTTCCCTGCCGTGCTCCTCCTCTTCCGAAGCAGACGTGACAGCTGCACCCCCTTCTCTGTCAGCTGTGCTCCTCACGCTTTCTGCCCAGCTAAGTAATGCTATGACAAACCCTGTGTTAGCGCTGGGGCTTGGCCAGGTGCCAAGACCATATTGTCTTGTCACTAGCTGTTAAGTGTGGCTCGAGGAGGACACCAATGCACTTTTCAGTAAGTGGCATCTGTAGCAGGTCCGCATTTTGAGTCGTATGGAGACAGCCTGGCACTGCTCCTCCTTCAGAGGCCTTTCATTTAAATTGGAACTTAAAGCTGTGTCGGTTTTAGAGTCATCTTGTCAACTTCCTCAAAGATGGTCCTGCTGGCTTTATTCCGTCCTTCTCCTCAGCCTGCCTGACAGGACGTGCAGCTACGTCTCGTGGGCAGCTGTGACTCAGCATCGCTCACTAACACAGCTTAAGATGGTCTTCCCACGGACTCCCACCAGAGACAATGCAGGCAAGCTAACAGAATTAAGTCAGGATGATAACTGAGCATTACAGAGGGAGGGGCTGTCTTTATGCAAAGCTGAAGAAGACTTTCTCCACAAGAATTCCTTTTAGGGAGCATTTTAGTGTCACCTTAAGAGAATCCGTCTATATATAACTGGTTCACTCTGCTAATTACCTGAGAGTAACACCACATTGTAGATCAACTATACTCTGATAAAAATTAAAAAAAAAAAAGTAGAGTGGACACCTTTTGTTTGGAATCTAGCAAAAAGAAACAGCAAGAGATTCCTTTCTTGTCAGTACAAATGGCTGGTATTCCAGCTGCTTTAGTTTCGTCTCTGTTTCCACAGTCACGCATCCATGTAGGAGGTTTGTGAGATCTGATGGTCAGAAAGGAGTCTAGGTAATATGTATTCATATTAGGTTAAACCCTTAGATTTTAGGCTTTCAGAAGCACTCAGAAAGTGACCACAGTAGGGTTTAACTCCTTCTTTGATGTTTCCATTAGGAAAACATGGGAGAAAAATCTTTCTGGAAAATAATCAATAAGAAAGTGAGGTAATGCTTGTAAAGATTATTGTTAGGGAGGACCTAGTGATGATATAAGTTAACAACCCTTAGCAGGATAAATAAAACAGCGACTAGGTCTCTGTGCCTTGCTCAATTTTATTGAGGTATTTTGTCTTATAAAGTTTTTCTTAGCTCTTAATTACACTGTGCCCTTCAGTCTTATTCACTCTGCTATTGGTTCTCTTTCTATCTCAGTCTTTGTGTGTGTGTGAGTGTGTGTGCCTGCACATTTACAATCTGTATCTCTGGGTAAAACTGAACCACAGTCAGTATTCAGGGCACAGAGTGACTCAAGAAAGTCTGGGTACGACCCAAGTAATTCAGGGCACAGACCGACCCGTGACACCAGATGAGGACTCAGACTCAGTTTCTGTGAATGAGGACATCAGTCCAGGATACATCTGAAAAGAAATACTTGTTTCTGACTGTTTGCAAGCCCCTGGACTGTAGCTCACCAGGCTCCTCTGTCCATGGAATTCTCCAGGCAAGAATACTGGAGTGGGTAGCCATTCCCTTCTCCAAAGTATCCCCCCCAACCCAGGGATTGAACTTGGGTCTCTTGCACTGGCAGATATTCTTTACCATCTCAGCCATGAGGGAAGCCCGAAAGAAGGGTAGGACAGATAAATATCCCCAAATTAAGAAAGAATCAGGAAAGCACTGCAGAAAGTTAAAATTACTAAATGTCAACAAAGCAGTAGGTTAATAACAACAGTTATATGAAATATGCTTAATAAAGAGAACTAGTGATTACTTATTAATCACAATATTGTACCAGGTTCATGAACTTGAATTCCCTGAAAGGACACAGCTCTATAGGAAAGTCACTCATCTTCCCATCTTTTGGATAAGCTTCAACATTATCTATAAATGGGAGAGTAGTAACTAATATAGATTTTACAAGGATTATTTAGTGATATTAAAGCATGCAATGCGATAATTCCTGGTGTATATCAGACCCTCAGTAAGTGGTAGTAGGTAGTATTACTATTGTGATTATTTTAATTGGTTTTACATATTTGTTTGGTGACATCTTTACTGGTATTGTTTGCTACTAGAGACTTACATTTCAAGTTTGAAAAATAAGAATTAATTGACAAAATTGCATAATTTATAAGATTAAGAATAATTATTGCAAATCATAGTGCCTTATTCATAGACTATATTGCTGGCAAGCTTTCTGGATATATGACACAGTTGCCTACCATCAATGGCTCCTATGCTTGCTCTGTATGAGGGATAGTTAGGGAGTTTGGGATGCACATGTAGACACTGCTGTATTTAAAATGGATTATCAACAAGGAGCTACTGTGTAGCACATTGACTCTGCTCAATGTTATGTTGCAGCCTGGAGAATGGATACATGAATATATATGGCTGAGTCCCTTCACTGTCCATCTTGTTAACAACATTAACAGCATTGTTAATTGCCTACACCCCAATGCAGAATATAAAATTAAAAAAAAATAATGAAAGCTTAAAGACAAATGATACTCCATCTCTTAATCTTGTAATACATCATTTCTCTCCTGCATAAATGCTGAGACTTAGCCCCTTAGTCTTTGAGATAATCCAAATATTATCAATATAAGTGAATTAAAATATTCATTGGTCCTAGGTTCCATCAACACCAAGCACTGCAACCATTCACCACCATTTCTGGTGTTGGTATTTCAAAATTAAAATTAATTAAACACATTATCTTTAAACTCTGTATTTATAATCATTTCCATAAAGTGATCAAAAAATCTTATCAATTTTAGATTGTCTAGGCATAACGGAAGAGTGGAAACAAGTTTATTATCTAACTCCTAAGCTGCAGCTAGAGTCCTTAAAGACAATTTTTGCTAACCCAGAAAGTCGAACATTAAAAAAAAGAAAAAAATCTGTGGTTTCCCCTTGTTAGAAATGATGAAGATTTTAGATTTCCTTTCAGGCTAATATCACCTATTGGCAAGAGAAAGGAATTATGAAGCACATTTAGCAAGAGAGATTTTACCACCTATGAAAAGATTAAGCTTAATTATGAATTCAATTTATAAAATCTAGTGTCACCAGGAGGTATTTCAGCTCTAGATTCTGAGTGTAGCAATATGCTTTAGTTCTAATTTAAAGTGACCGGAGACTCAGCTGACAGAGGAAGGACATACCGTGCCATAGCAAATCAGATACAACTTGGCTTCTATTCTAATTTTTTTTATCTTTCTTTCCCTTGTAAAAAATCTTTATGGCTATCATTGTTTAAAAGGATTTTCATGCCCATCCTTCTATGGCAAGAAGCCTCTCTGTAATTTCCAACAACCAGAAACAGATGATTATTGAAAAATACGAAAATGTTGGCTTTTAGAACATTCTGTACCCATCTGGCCTACTTTCTTTCTCCCCCTCCCCCTAAAGTCACATGAAATATGACTTTTCTTTCCACACGTATTTAGGATAAAATATGATCAGAAGATACGATCCTGCAGGTTACAAATCCACCAAGTCTCAGGAGAATTTAGCTTAAAGATGCTTCAGAGCCCCGATACCTGGAGTTTTCCAGAATCTTCCTTCTAGAAATAAACCACCAGGGGAATGATGAGGTTGTTACATTCTGCTTCTTTTCTAGTTCTGCTCTGAATCATTTTCCATTTCTATTCTTAAATCCTTTACAACTGAGATGCTTTCCTTGGATGAAGATGAAATGTTGCTGCATGGAGAATAGAGACAACATCTGTTCCGAGAGCAGGCGCTACGAGGCTGGGATGGAAGCATGGAACGAGATTTCCCTTACACATTTTCCTTTTTTTCAAATGTCAGTTTCTTTCAGTTTTGGAACATAGTCCGAAACCAAAACGGTCAGAGGAATCATCTCTTTTCATCTTAGGATATATTTTATTAGAGTGAACTTAGAAAATAAATAACATTTTGCAGAAGGTTATTTAATTCACTTATGAAGTGATAATTAAAGAAAGAGCATTCTACCTCTTTCTCGTTAACCGAATTCTTTCTTGTTTCCCTTTCAGGTAAGTGACCCTACATGGTAGTCTCTAGTAACCATGCCCCCACCGTCTCGCCCCCAGCATAGTCATTCTGAGAGTGACCACAGTTGCTGCTAATAATTATTCCAGAACATTCGCCAGACCACTCTTGGTCAGCAGGAGTGGGTTAGGGAGGAAAGCAGTCATGCTGGTTTTCAGAAACAAAATTATTTTATGTTAAGATTCATATGACATTCATTATTTTTCTTTTATTTAATAGTTCTTTTGTTATGCTAAACCCGTTGTTTTAAGGCAATGACCCAGATATTGAACGAAGATCGTATAACTGCCGAAGGCACTTTGGCTGGGCCTGTAACTGGAGCTTGTAAGACTCTAGCCATGAAATTCCTTCTGGTAAGATGTATGATCTTCCAGAAGACAACTGGCCATATTTTATTTGTCTGCATAGACTATTTTCAATCAAGGTAATACATAAAGAAAAGGCGGTTTCTTGCCTGAAGAGGGGTCACTTCTCTTCAGTTTTACATTTCTAATATGGACCCCAATTTTCCAGGAGAAAAAGACAGGATCTCATCTCACTAATAGCTTTCAAGAACAGCTTGCCTTTCCTGGAGTAGTTAAAAAAATATATAAGTACTTCCCATGAGCATATTATTTGAAGTGATGTTTCTCCAAGCATGCATTTTCTACTTCCTTACAAGTATTTCTCTCCAGATGAAGCAGTAAAACTTTGGCAGGAAAGCAAGTCTTTACCTGTAACTACATTGGCTGGGGTTAATGCCTGATATTATAAATCAAGAGTTAACTGTTAAGCAAAGGGTTGACTTGGACTAAAAGCATATTTTAGAAAAACACTGAGCCTGGAAGTGTCGCTTCTCTCAACAAAAACAGCTACATCTATAAAAGGTATAAAAGACCCCCAGTACTACCACAGGACAGAAAATGATAGCAAACATTTTCCCAAATATCTCATTGAAAAAACACATTTTTATCATCTACATGGCTCTGTGTGAAGCGAAATGAAAGTGGTTCTATTAAAGAGTGTATATACATACATGTGTGTATGTATCACTATAGTGTGTGTGTGTGTGTGTGTGTATAAGTAACACGTATATATACGTCTATGTATGTGTCACACATACACTTCAAAAAAATTATTGGAGTATAGTTGCTTTACAAAGTTTTGTTATTTTCTACTCTACAAAAAAAGTGAGTCCATCATACGTATGCATATATTCCCTCTTATTTGGATTCCCTTCCCATTTAGGTCCCACAGAGCATTCGGTAGAGTTCCCTGTGCTAGACAGTGGCTTCTCATCAGTTCTCTGTATCATACATAGCAGTGAATAGATGTCAGTTCCAACCTCCCTATTCATCCCACCATTCCCTTCACCCCTAGATATCCATACATCTCTTTGCTACATCTGTGTCTCTATTTCTGCCTTGCAAATCTGTACCATTTCTCTAGATTTCAACTATATGCACTAATGTACAATATTTGTTTTTCTCTTTCTGATTTACTTTACTCTGTATGACAGAGTCTGGGTTCACCCACGTCTCCACAAATGCACTGTTTCATTTCTTTTACTGGGTGGTCTTATCCATTGTATGTACCACATCTTTATCCATTCTTCTGCTGATGAACATTTAGGTTGCTTCCATTTCTACACTATTGCAAATAGCACTGCAGTAAACATCACAGTATATGTATCTTTTTGAATTATATTTCTTTTCTGAGCATATGCCCAGGAGACACACACACTTTTGTGTGGAGAGATTGTAGGTAGAGTATCTAAAAATTAACTTTGAAGCAAAAGAGAAAGGCAATAATAGGAAGCTCTCCTTGCGTAAGATATAACATTATCCACCTATTTATTGTACATAGTTGAATAGTGAGGCTTAATATAGTGATTTTGTTATTAATATATAGTTTATTTCATAATAAAGGATTGTTTTTTTATTCAGATATTTTTCTTTAAGCCTTATGACATCCCGAATTGAAAAGCCCCTTCAGATGCTACCTGGGGCTTGCTCTTCAGGTGATGTTTCTCTCAGCTGATATTCTAGTTTCCAGAGTGCCTGGTGAGCTGAGATGCATCTTTTAGAAAGATGCTTGAATAGATTCCGTTCCTCTGACTGAAATGCTCTGTATTCGTGGTAGCTTCCTGCAGTCTTGAAATCTCAACTGCACAGTGTCATGATTTTCACTTTTTCCATCTGCTTAGTTGAACATACTAATGATAATGCAGAACAGTAGTTCAGTTGCTCAGTCTTGTCCAACTGTTTGCGACCCATGCACTGCAGCACACCAGGCTTCCCTGTCCAACACCAACTCCCAGAGCTTACTCAAACTCATGTCCATTGAGTCAGTGATGCCATCCAACCATCTCATTCTCTGTCATCCCTTTCTCTTCTTGTTCAATCTTTCCCACCATCAGGGTCTTTTCCAATGAGTCAGTTCTTCGCATCAGGTGGCCAAAATATTGGAGTTTAAACTTCAACATCAGTATTTTCCAATGAATATTCAGAACTGATTTCCTTTAGGATTGACCGGTTGCATCTCTTTGCAGTCCAAGGGACTCTCGGGAGTCTTCTCCAACACCACAGTTCAAAAGAATCAATTCTTCGGTGCTCAACTTTCTTTAGAGTCCAACTCTCACATCCATACATGACTACTGGAAAAACCATAGTTTGACTAGACAGACCTTTGTTGGCAAAGTAATGTCTCTGCTTTTTAATTTGCTGTCTAGGTTTGTCATAGCTTTTCTTCCAAGGAGCAAGCATCTTTTAATTTCATGGCTGCAGTCACCATCTGCAGTGATTTTGGAGACTAAGAAAATAAAATCTGTCACTGTTTCCATTGTTTCTCCATCTATTTGTGATGGGGTGATGGGACCAGATGCCATGATCTTATCTTTTTGAATGTTATATTTTAAGCCAGCTTTTTCACTTTCTTCTTTCACTTTCATCAAGAGGCTCTTTAGTTCCTCTTCACTTTCTGCCATAAGGGTGGTGTCATCTGCATATCTGAGGTTATTGATATTTCTCCTGGCAATCTTGATTCCAGCTTGTGCTTCATCCAGCCAGCCATTTCACATGATGTACTCTGCATATAAGTTAAACAAGCAGGGTGAAAATATACAGCCTTGATGTACTCCTTTCTTGATTTGGAACCAGTCTGTTATTCCATGTCCAGTTCTAACTGTTGCTTTTTGACCTGCATACAGACTTCTCTGGAGGCAGGTCAGGTGGTTTGGTATTCCCATCTCTTAAAGAATTTTCCAGTTTGTTGTGATCTACGCAGTCAAAGGCTTGGCATGATCAGTAAAGCAGAAGTAGATGTTTTTCTGGAACTCTGTTGCTTTTTCTGGGACTTCCCTGGTAGTTCAGTGTTTAAGACTCTTCACTTCCATTGTAGGGAGCTCAGGTTCAGTACCTGGTCAGAGAACTAAGATCTCACATTCTGCACAGTACAACCAAAATAAATAAGTAAATAATGCAGAGTGACACCTGGCTATTTTCAGGATGTGGCTATTGTCTTTATAATCCCACAAAGGATCAAAAGGAGCAGGTGAAGCTTCTGACAGCTTCAGCTATTTGGTGGCAAGACCAAATATAATATTTAATCACTAATGAATACACGGAAGGGGATGAAAACCAGAGTCTTAACCCCATGGAACAAATACCAAAGAAAGTATGCTCTATCACCACAGGTTTCATTAATAAAGAAGTATTAGTTCTACTCCATGTCCTGTCTTTTGTTTTGTTTAATACCTATATTATTCAAGTGGTGAGGTGAAATAAATCAGGACTTCAATTTTTTAAGTACTGGTTTCCCAGTACTGACAGTTTAAAGCAGCAAGTCCTTTGCTTCCCTAGGAGAGCATTTCCAGAACTAGGTCATGTATATATGTCCTTTCACATCCCTTGATGGAGATTCCTGACATATTTTGGGTTTTTGAAGACTGAAGACAAAAGCAGAGCATTTGATACTTTCACCATCCAGTAAGCATGACTGGCATGCATTAAGAAAATTACTAAAGCTATCTAGTATTGACTTCCCAGGTAGTGCTGGTGCTAAAGAACCTGCCTCTCAATGCACAAGACATAGCAGAGATGGATTCAATTCCTGGGTCGGGAAGATTGCCTGGAAAAGGGAATGGCAACCCACTTCAGTATTCTTGTCTGGAGAATTCATGGACAGAGAAGTCTGGTAGGCTATAGTCCATGGGGTCATAAACAGTCAGACATGACTGAAGCGATTTAGCATGCATATAGTATTGAACATATGAAGCTGCTATAGCTCATAGAGATGGAAATGCTGAGGTCTACTGAATATGGAAACTTCAATAGTTATACATGGAAGGAACTTTAGACAACATGATTTTTAACCCCTTGATTATACAGAGATAATATTTGAAAGGTAAAATGTTATATAAGGCAAAGTTTTCTCCCCTTGGCTTTCAACATCCAACAGCTGAAACGCCACAGGGAAGCTAAATCTACAAGGACTCCAAAAGATATTAATGTCTGTAAGGTTAATGACCCAAATCCCACAGTAAAATGATGTAGCACATTGTAATTTTCTGGACTTAAAAGATAGGTCACAACTTGCAACTGATAATCTTCTCTTCAGCACAGGTTCTGGGAAATATGCCTAGGTGGTAAATTTCTTTCAAAGCACTACAACAGGAAATATCAAATGAGATTTAAAAAGGAAAATTTTGCAGGTAATAAAAATGCTTTATGATGCATCACTGGTATTAAATGTAAGAAACTCAACATTCAGAAAACTACACTACAGAGACCTGATCTAATTTTTCAAAATAATTTTGCATGAGCTGCTTTTTGAGTTGGCAAAAGCCCAGCTATTGGAACATAAGATATCTCTGCTGTTTGGGGAAGGTAGGATGCAAATGTTCAAAGGCTTACATTTATGTTACCAAGAACAATAAGAGGGCTGAACAACTTAATAATAGTATTACCTAAGGGTTGAAATTGTCTCTGATAACTCTATGCTGCTAATAAATTAGTGTTTGAGTACTATGTGTCTGGGAAAATCTGAAATATCAGAGTTAAGAAATCTGTCACTCAGTATTTTGAAGAGATTCTGAACCACCTGCAAGATGGCATATGCTAAAAATTAGTCAGATTTTAGTTACTAACCTAAAAAAAGTAACAGCATTGACGTAGCTGATGACACTTTAAGCCTGTCTTTCAATACACATCTCCAAATGCCTCTCCTCCCATTTAATTTCTTTATAAAATGGTGACTATTGTGTCAGTGAAAAGTGAAAATGAAGTCGCTCAGTCATGTCCAACTCTTTGCTACCCCATGGACTGTAGCCTACAATGCTCTCCATCCATGGGATTTTCCAGGCAACAGTACTAGAGTGGGTTGCCATTTCCTTCTCCACAGGATCTTCCCAACCCAGGGATCAAACTTGGATCTCCCGCATTGTAGGCAGATGCTTTACCATCTGAGCCACCAGCTTGTAAGAAAATATTGGTAGCTACTGTTTTCAAGATTGAATTAAGTGTGGTGATGGGGTATTTAAAATTTGTGCAAAAAATGTTAGTTTGCGAGTTCAAGTAACAAACACACTAGAAGAGAGAATTTTTGCCCGAGAAAAGTATTTAACTGGAATTTTCATCCATCTTCTGCATTTTAAGATGCATAGAGTTTGCATTTCATTAGGCACGATGGGCTATCATGTTTATTGTTTGCTTTTTAACTAATTTTTAAATGATTCAATTAGATAAAGAATGATAGACTGGTGAAAGAGTCATGAATTTTTTTTTTTTAAAGAATGCAATAGTTCTCAGTATAAAGTATAAAAGAATAAATTTTAGCATTTTGATGATGATGTTTGAGATTCAATCTTGTGGATAAGAAACTAAGAGTACATCCAAACATTGATTTGAGGAATATTATTAAGTAGTAATTATTCTCAAGTACAAACTTGAGACTTATTCTCAAGTACAAAGGCAAAACTGCAGTTTTACATAAATATCTTTAACTGGTAATAAATATTATGTGTATAGAGCTTTTACTACCGTAAAGCCCCAGTCCAGTTACAAATTAAATCAATGTAAAACTATAACCAATAAAATTTGAATTTGCACCATTAATATTTTGTGATAGATGATAATTTATAAACTAAATTGGTGATACTGGCTTTATTAGCAATAGATGTAATAGCTTATTTTATATCTACTTAATTATTTTCAAATTGAACATGATGAACAATCATTTGAATAATCATTTCTAGAATTATTATTGTATTTTAAGTTAATAAACTATCCTTGAAATGGTATTAAAATACTTTAAGGATGCAAAGATAAATTATTCATTGCAGATTTTGCATAGTACTTATAATTGTTATGATATATACATGTAAGATCCCCAAACCATATCTATATCTTCATGGCAGATATTCTGTAGTCAAGGCCTTTTCATGGCTCAGTTCTGCTCTTACTTCTTCTGTATGAATCATGGAGAAAACTTTGTTCATTGTGACTGTAACATTTTTGTTACCAACTTGGGACAAATATAAAACAAGAATGAAAATGTGGTATGAAATTTGGAAATTTGGAATATTTCCAGATATTAATTTATAAATTTTTATAAACTGGTGTGAAGATGAAAACCTAAAGCATTGACCAAGTTCACTGACACTGGTAGACAGAATAATGACTCCTCCCCAAAAATGTACCCACTCTAATTCTTGGACCTGTAAATACATTACCTTACATGGCAAAAGGGACTCTTTAGATGTGATTAAAAATATGAACCTTGAGATGGAGACATTATCCTGGATTATCCCAATGGATGTAATCTAATCACAGGAGTCTTTAAAAATGCATACTCTTTCCCATAAGAGCTCAGGGCGAGACCCTGTGAAGGAAGAAGGACTTGATTCAACATTTATGGTTTTGAAAATAGAGGAGGCCATGTGCTAAGACCCTGATGCTGGGAGGGATTGGGGGCAGGAGGAGAAGGGGACGACAGAGGATGCGATGGCTGGATGGCGTCACCGACTCGATGGACGTGAGTCTGAGTGAACTCCGGGAGTTGGTGATGGACAGGGAGGCCTGGCGTGCTACGATTCATGGGGTTGCAAAGAGTCAGACATGACTGAACTGAACTGAACTAGGGTATCCTGCAAAACTGTGATGCCAGTTAGCATTCAGTTTATTTGGTGAGAACTGGAAAGTTCCATTTTGTGTAATAATGTTACCATGTTTTGTTTCTTATAAGACCAGAAATGATTTAACAATGCATTAGTTAAGAGCTTAGAACTATCAAACTTTTTTCTTTTCATTCTCACAAACCTCCTTTGTGACAATATTAAAACTTGTTTAAAACATTTAATAGCTTAGAAAGCAAGCTATTTTTAATTCTGGCTCAAATAGACACTATACTAGCTGGGAGAACGTTATAATAGCTTTAAGTTCATAACACATAATTTACATTCAGTTTAGAACTGGCTAAAGACCTATCCTCCCATAAAAAGGTCTCACATCAAATATTGCAAAGTTTGAGCTATGTGCATTCTGTCTCATTTAAGTCCCAATGGAGCAGATAAGAGGAAAGAGAGCCTGTATGATTGAGCACAGAGGAGGGCAGGCACTGTGCCTCTCAAAGAGGGAGGTCTGAATTCTTCTCAAAGACCTTGGGACTTTCAGAACAAAGACATGGATAAGGCAGTGAACAATGGATGGTGGGCATAGACAGAGTGGAGAACAAAGGAGGGTTTTTCCATTCTCCCTGTAGGTTTCCTGTGATGGAAATGGAAAAGCTCAAACAACCAAGTCGTTCCATGGGAACTGGTGGACCAGCGGGAAAAACACAGTAAGTGGGAAAACCCAAATGCTGAATGTTGTTGGACCTTCTGCAGTCGGTGGTTCAGTCATGTCTGACTCTTTGAGACCTCATGGACTGTAGCCCACCAGGCTTCTCTGTTTACAGAATTCTCGAGTCAAGCATGGCGGAGTGGGTTGCCATTTCCTCCTCCAGGGATTTTCCCGACCCAGAGATCCAACCTGGGTCTCCTGTATTGGCAGGCAGGTTCTTTACCACCAAACCACCTGGGATCCTATTTTTGTGCCTTGCACCTTGGGAAAGGTATTTAAGCTCTCTGCGCTTTGGCTTCTTCATGAATACAGTTAAAGCATGCGTGTCCTTGACTGTTCTATGACATCTCAGGGTTTTGTAACCTGAGATGCATCAGGTTTGGGGCAGCAGAGGCTATCATTGTGGGGAGAGGCTGAGACAAGGAGGCTTTCAGTGCTGCTTCAAGCACAGGAGTTTCATCAGTGTCTGGTTCACTGACTGGCATTTATACACCTTAAAAAAAAAATATTTCTACTTTTAAAAACCAAAAAATGTGATAACTGGGCACCATCGATCTGTTATTGTCTCAAGTCTAAGACTCTGTGACTCAGAATTTCTGTCTTGTTTTGCATTCCTTATTGTCTCCAGGTCTGAGACTCTGTGATGCAGAGTTTTTGTCTTGTTTTGCTTCCTTTTATAAGTTTCTCCTTTTCTTCTAATGCCATTATTGATTCTGCAGGCAACAGGGCCTCCCAGGAAGATCTGCTTTCCATTTTCCTTGCATGAAAAGCCAGAAATAGCTAAAATAAATGAATCCATGAGGAGCTTACCATGTTTTCAATCACCAAGGCAGAATTCCCAGACTTCAGTTCTAATCATTCCAGATAGAAAGACTATAGGCAGAAATGAAACATACTACTTTTACATAGTATAATCAATTTTCTGAGAGTACAGTATTTTAGATTTCATGACAGTCTTCCCTTCCTTCTTCTCTCCACCTCTATGTAATTACCCACCTTCTGATCATTTCATTGCTTTTTAGCATTTATATAAAATTATAGGCCAGGAAATGAGGCAGATGTATAACAAATACATGTAAAGTTGTTTATTATTAGCAATGCCTCCTGAAAGTTAGAATGGAGAAAGGCTGAAACTAGGAACTAATAGAACTTTGGGGTTATTTATCTTTTTCATTTTTTGGTGCCTTGCTACTCTTCAGTGAGCTGAACCTAGATAATTGAGAGTCTGCCATCAAATAAGGGTCTTTGAAATTACAGTTTTAAATATAAATGATTGTAAAGTCAAATCATACACACACTACTAACTTGTAGTTATAACAGATGGATTCAAAGTTATTTTTACTTATTCAGGAATGTCATTTCCTTCTAGTCAGCCACCATTTATTTAGTTGCTAAGCGATTGGGTAAATGAAGACATACAAAGTAGGAGAAAGAGTGTCTTGCTTTCAAGAATATTAACAACAAATGAAGAAGAAAGGGAGAAAGAGAGAGAAGAGAAGATTTAGAGAGAAAGAGACCTAGAGAGAGAAATATCAGATATATTAATATGATTCATAGCCTATAATTATGAAAACTATTATAAAAATTGTTTCATTGAAAGATTGATTTGTAGAATAACTGAAAGTGATTTGTAGAATAAAATAATGAAAAAATGAAATTAATACTCAGCATTATATTAAAACTCCAGTTAAAAACGTTTGTGCTTTGCTTAAAAATATTTAGGCATTTTTTGCTTCCATTTTAATGTTTGTTCATTATTTCCTGAAATGTGCGTTTGAAAATCTCCCCTTTCTTTCCCTCATTTTTTCTTCCTGTGGACAATTATATGTTATGTGTTTGTCCAGTTTTTTTGTTTCCAGAAACTGTGTAAGATGACCATATCTCTCCGATAACCCTATTTGCTGCCTTTGGGGCTTTTTGTCACCCACCAAGCTCCTCTGTCCATAAGATTCTCCAGGTAAGAATACTGGAGTGGGTTGCCACGCCCTCCTCCAGGGGATTTTCCCGACACAGGAATCAAACTTGAATCTTCTGTTTCTCTTGCATTGTAGGCAGATTCTTTACCCACTGAGCCAGCGGGGAAGCCCTTTAAAACTAACTATCAGCCGGATTTTATATTACAATATTGAAGTTTTATAAACTCACTTTGCTCAGCTGAATACCAAGATGACCTTTATTTACATAATTTTTAAAAACATAGACCCATTACCTGATGATGGTACCAAAGATAAGATCATAAAGCAGTTACATCTTTGTTGTTTACTTTTGCTTATTCAAATTACTATTTGTAAAACTTTAAGGATTCACAGGACAGCATAGGGTGGGGGTTCTGGTCTCTTTGGTTGTTGTATATGAGTAACAATTTTTAGATGATATATCGTAAGCAGGGAAATGAAGGGAATCTGCAGACATGAGAGTGTTTGGGCATTCCTCAGCCAAAATCTAGGCATCTCGCTCCTCCCATGAATTGCCTCTGCTCTTGCCTGGAAGAGAAGCACGCAGCTTTCTTGCTTTCCCATTCTCCATGGGTCCTTCCGTTCCTCTGATCAAGGACAATCAAGCCAATAGGTACTACATACCCTGGATCAAGGCTCCTTTGTCTCTATTCTGATCATTTCTGTAGTCTTTTACTTTCCAATTGTTGAAACTTAAAGTTGCTATTTGGGAACTCTGTTTCCATTCTCTGTTATCTCTGTTTCTTAAGTACTTTTTGCTACAGTGGAACTGGAAGCTTTATATAATTTGAACAGTACTTTGTAGGGATTTCCAGTCTTCCATTTTCACCTGTGCTTTATAAAAAGTTGAGCAAACATTTTATTGTGCTATTGCCTGCAATAGTAAAATAATAGTCCACTAAAGGATATCTGTTTTTGAAAAAAAGATTCTGAGCTGATGAAAAATACCATATATAACATTACAGTAATTTTTAAAACACTTTGACTAGTGCTTCTCATGAAGATAGAGAAGCAAAGAAATATTTATTTGCAAAACTGATCATGTTGGGCTGTGAAGACAGTCTTCTTTCTAGTCAAATATAAGTGTATTAAAGGGGCATTGCCTCCACAATTTCATAAGGATTTTTATTATATATTTTGTTACCTAAAAGATGTTATTACAAGTTAGTACGATTTTTGCTAGAGAAAAATTAGGGGAGAAAAAACTATTGACTTTGAAGGTAGGAAAGTTGGACAATTGAAGAGAAATAAGCAAGCATCATATCAGGCAGGAGGAGAAGGGGACGACAGAGGATGAGATGGCTGGATGGCATCACCGACTCAATGGACATGGGTTTGGGTGAACTCCAGGAGTTGGTGATGGACAGGGAGGCCTGGCATGCTGTGGTTCATGGGGTCACAAAGAGTCAGACATGACTGAGCAACTGAACTGAACTGAACTGAACATATGCTCATCATAATGTGAAATGATCTTCCAAATATGTTTCATTGTTGTTTTACTTTCCTAAATGGTTGTGAGTAGATTTTCAGTTCTCAAAGGGCATGAAGCCATAAATATTAAATTCATTCATTTATTTTGTCATCTTTTCCTTTACCAAATAAGACCTAAGTTTTGTTCAACATTCAATCAGCCATTGCTAAGAATCTTACCTGTGAATTACAAGATATACAATTTGGAAGTGAAAGCGAAAGTTGCTCAGTCGTGTCCAACTCTTTGCAACCCCATGGATTATACAGTCCATGGAATTCTCCAGGCCAGAATACTGGAGTGGGTAGCTGTTTCCTTCTCCAGAGGATCTTACTAACCCAGGGAATGAGCCCAGGTCTCTCACATTGCAGGTGGATTCTTTACCAGCTGAGCCACCAGGGAAGCCCAAGCAAATATCTCCATGCCTATTTCTTTATCATTAAATCTGGGGAATAGATAATCTTTTTCTCATAAATTATAGGGTTCTTGCCATGACTAAATCTAAGATTTTGCACAAAACATATAGAGCAGGATTGGCACTTTAGGAAGTACAGGTAAGTATTATCTCACAAAGAAGCTTATTTAGTTTGCCCCAAAGCCCTCACAGTCATTGTCATCCTCACTAATGCATCTCATTTCCAGATGCAGATATAGAGGTCCAGAGAAGTCACTTTCCTATCCAGAGTCTTCCAGCGAGAAGTTAGTCAAGCTAGGATGTAACGCCTAGACTCTATTGAGATTCTTTCTCTCATTTCCTTGGCAGCTACTATACAGAAATGTTTTCTAGGCCTTAAAGACATGATATAAAATAAAATTTTAATGGGATGAGTCCAAGTTTGACGAGCAGCCAAAACGATCAAATGGTGGTTTAGTCACTTACAGTGGAACCTTGGTCTTCCCTAGCTCAATTGGTAAAGAATCCACCTGCAATGCAGGAGACCCCAATTGGATTTCTGGGTTGGGAAGATCCAACGGAGAAGGGATAGGCTCCAGTATTCTTGGGCTTCCCTTTTGGCTCAGCTGGTAAAGAATCCATCTGCAATGCGGGAGAACTGGGCTTGATCTCTGGGTCTGGAAGGTACCCTGGAGAAGGGAAAGACTCCCCATTCCAGTTTTCTGGCCTGGAGAATTCCATGGATTGTAGAGTGGAAGCTTGTTTATTCATCTCGCTGAACTTTCTTTCTTTTTTTTTTTTTTATTAAAGCAATGAAGATTGTAACAACTACCTTCCATCTTGGTATTACTGCATATATTACATGAAAAAATATGTTGTGTGGGTGCCTAAAATGTGTGCTAAAATTAATTTTTAAAAATTGTTATTAGTCATCAATACATAGCACTCTACTAGACACAGAAAATACAATGTGGGCAAAACTGACAGTTTCTGCCCTTATGAAGCTTGAATTCTGTGTGTCAAGGCCAGTTTTAAACTTATTACAGAATGGACTCTATAAATGCAATTTTGATAAATATCATGAAGAAGTATGGATCAATGAACTTGTGTAATGGAGGAACCAAGGCTAGTGTGCTGGTCCAGTGATCGGGAAAACAAAAACATTAAGTTGAGTTAGACACACAAATATCAGGTTTGCATTAAGGTATACAACAACAACAAATATAACTAATTGTAGGTTTAAAATTAAGTGTAACTTTGTCCTGTCTCCTGAGCTTGTTGTTTAGTTGCTAAGTCATGTACAACTGACTTTTTTGCGATCTCATGGATTGTAGCCTGCCAGGCTCCTCTGTCCATGGGATTTCCCAGGTAAAAAAATCTAGAGACTGTAGTCCATGGACTTCTCCAGGCCAGGGGATCTTCCCAACTCAGGGATCGAACCCAGGTCTACCCACATTGCAGGCAGATTCTTTACTAGCTGAGCCACAAGGGAAGCTAAAATACTGGAGTGGGTTGCCACTTCCTTCGCCAGGGGATCTTCCTGGATCAGGGGTCAAACCCAGATCTTTTACCATTGGAGCCGTGAGAAAAAGGGAACTATACCCACTGTGGGTATATTTTGGTCCATTTCCTAGACTCTCAGATATATTGATTTACTGTTGTAGCTACAGAACTTAGGAAGGTACTAATCAGGACTGCTTTTTGTTGGGTCCCACAAAACATTCAACCTAACCTGTGGAAAATGTAGACCTTCGTACTCTCCATTTCCTGTCAATAGAGTACTCAAGGTGCCCTTTCTGCTTTCCTCATCATTCAAACAATAAAGTGAACTCCTTTATGGATAAAGAAAGGTATATCCTAAACAGCTAACTCAATTTCAAAATCCTAGAGTGGATGCAAGAATACTGGATTTTTAAAAAAGTATTAGTTAACTGTTTAATATTAATGCCTGTGAAAACAGAATAAGCACCAGAGATGTTACAGGACTCTTAGTATATTGAACGTGAGTGTTCTCTAAAATTGAATATATATAATTTTTTCTAGTAACTCCATAAATTATGTCTCTTCAACTCTGTGATGGGTTTATGGCATAAGCTCTACAGAAAGGAGCTATATTATTTGTAACTTTTAAAATTTTAATAAGTGTAATTTAATCAGACTGTGGAATGAAGTTAGAAAAAAAATCCTTATTTCCTTTATACACGATTGCAGTTGAATGAAAGAGATTATAAATGATTTATAAAGGTTTATAACTTGAGTAACTGGATTTCTCTATTGGTATAGTAAAGAAAGACAGAAGATCAAAATGACCACATTTATTGAACTGGAGCATCTTTTCTTGAGATATATGATTTCTATATTACATTTTTAAAGGAATTTTCCTTTTCAAATTTTTTGATTAATTATTTTTTTCCCAAAGTTAGAATTACATTAAAAAATAAAATCAATGCATATTATTATGCAGGAAAAAAACACTGTTAAGATTTGGAGTAAGTTTGGAATGTTCTTTGGAATGTTCTAATAAACTGTGATAGCATTGTACAAGCTATTTGTTTATGATTTATAAAATTTCCACTCAGGGTTATGTCTCCATTTTCATTCTTGATATTGCTATTTAATCCTTTCTCCTTTCCTTTCTAATAACCTTTGCTTCAAAGGAGTCTATTTTGTTGGTATTTTTTCCCAAAAGCAGTATTTGTTTTTTGGGAGGTCAGATCTTTTTTGTGTTTCATTACTTTCTGTTCTTGAAAACATTCCTTTTTCCATAGGTTTTATTTACCGCATCTTTTCAGCTGCCTCACATTGAACTTGTAACATTTATATCATCTTTCTCCCTACATTTAAATAAATGCATGTTTAGATATAAGTGCACTTCAATAAAAATTTTAACTGCATTCTGCAATTTTTTGATATTTAGTACTTGTTTTAAAAATGTGATTATTTTAAACCCAAGGGTTTTAGAAGAGCATTTAATTTTTTTAGATTTTTTAAAATTTTTATTTCAAAATTAAATTAATTGTTATGAGCGGAAATGTTCTGTATTACAGCAATGTTTGGAAGTCTGTTGAGACTTTTATTATATTGCCATTTAATAAAGGTGTGTTAATTAAAATTAAAACATATTAAAGTTGATTTAAAAAAATTATTCTCTATTTATCGGGCTCAATAATAACTATCATTAAATTTTGATAGATTTTATCATAGCATTGAGCATTATTTTGTTCTAAAAGATTTTTCTTTAAAGCTATGTTTTTGAAACATCCACAGTAATTATAAACTTATCGATTTATATTTATTCATAAAATTTTGCTTTACATATTTGCTTTTGTGCTGTTATTATTTAAAAAACATCAAATTGGATAAAGAAGGACTCATTCTAATAAAAAAGAGCTATCCAGCAAGAAATAATATATTTATAAGCTAAATGGAAAATACAATGTTCTGATAGAGCTAATACATTATGACATTTTAAGATAGTATTTTCTTGCCATTTAATTACATGTATTTCTCATTCCTCTATTTTTGTTTATAAGGTGTTCATATACAGAATATATAGCCTGAAAATTTTTCATCCAACTTGAAAATATTATCTTAAACTTGTCATTGTTCATATGGCTGCTTTTTTTCTAGAAATTTGTTATCTTCTTAAGTGATTCTTACAAGAATTCATCCTTAAGAACATGTCTCAAATGTATTTGACATACATTTTAAAATCACTGATAAGGAAAAAAGTGTTAAACAAGGTATCAAGGAAATTTTCACTTTGAGGAAAACTTCATTAATTTAAACAAAAACTTTCAGTCTTCTGCCATGAGGGTAAATGGGTAGGTGTGGACACCTGAGAAGAATGTTTATTTCAGGAGATTCTGCTGCTATCCAGGCAACAAAGATGCCAATTGAATAGACCATTATTTTATTTCCCTTTGGGGAGTCATCTTTAGCCTATGGTTAATGATAAACTCCATAGATAGTAGAGATTTTTAAAAATTGCTCTCTTGTTGTGATTTACTTAAATTTATGTCTGGCAAATGCATTTGAGGTAAGAAAGTTCGAACAAAAACTCTTGAAGTTTATACTCAAAGCTGTCTTTAAAAAAACGTAGCACAATTACACAAAATGTTGCTTAAACACATTTTTGTCATCTATCCCCACCACCCTGAATATTCATTGGAAGGACTGATGCTGAAGCTGAAGTTCTGATACTTTGGCCACCTGATGTGTAGAACCAACTCTGGAAAAGACCCAGATGCTGGGAAATATTGAGGGCAGGACGAGAAGGGGATGACAGAGGATGAGATGGTTGGATGGCATCACTGACTCAATGGACATGAGTCTGAGCAAACTCTGGGAGATGGTGAAGAACAGGGAAGCCTGGCGTGCTGCAGTCCATGGGGTACAAAGACTCAGACACAACTGAGCGACTGAGCAACAACAACAATCCCGACAAAAGTATGTACACACTTAGTATAGTATGAGTTATTTTTCATAACATTCTGACTTTCCTTATTATTATCTTGTAAGTCTCAACATTTCACTTCTAAGAGATCCATTGACCATTATGAACAGCTATCCTCATTCCTTAGATGTTCAATAGCAATTTAGTGGTTATTTAAAATTTAAGAAGTAATTATGAAGAAAAATTAAAATAGTGGCCTTCACATTACATATAGGTTAATTTTCAAAGTAAAAAAAATATTTTTCATAGTAGCAGTTTCTCTGACATAATTTCCCAATATAAAATGCATGTGAAATATTAATGCTAAAAGCTAAAGAAATGGTAATGGGAACTTTTGAGAATTTAAAGCTAATTATCATGATTAATTTAGCTTCACCTCTCAGCAAAACTAAACCGTAACAAATGTGGGCACTATTATCACTCACAATTTACTTTTGTTAAATGTTAATATTTTGAGTACTAGTACCCTGGTAGCTTATATTTCTATTGTGTTATTTTCAGAGTGATTATTTTTGAAGGTGATTTAGTCTAAATGGATCCAGTTTATTCATGTAATTTATTTTTATATCTTGACTTTTGTGCTAATACAGAGGAGGTACAAAGCTGACTTGCTGAACACAGGTAAAATTCCTGTGTTCTGCTACAGGCATCTTACTTTTTCAGTGATATCTAAGATAAACATGCTAAGTGTAGGAAAATAGGAAGATCTGAATTCTAACTACATCTCATTTGCTCACAAGTTTGTCAGGATGATTAAAATTAATATATATATACACACACATATATGTATATGTACTGTCTACAATTGTATTTTTATTACAAATTTGGTTCCTTATTAACACTAATTTGTAATTGCCCCCACCTTATCATTAGTACACATGAACAAGAATTAAGTACCTGTCTTCCACCCTGTGGGCTGAATGGGTAAATAATCCACCTGCAAATGAAAGAGACTTGGGTTTGATCCCTGGGTCAGGAAGATCCCCTGGAGGAGGAAAATGGCAACTCACTTCAGTATTCTTGCCTGAGAAATCCCGTGGACAGAGGAATCTGGTGGGTTACAGTCCAAAGGGTTGCAAAGAATGGGATGCAACTGAGCAACTAAACACAAACGAAAAACACGAACCTCCACTAATACCTTCTTCCCCTTTTTCCTAAGAAGAATAAACACTGAGTTGGTATATTTAGTCATTTTGTCAATTCAGAATGCAGCGGTTATGTGGAAGGCTTGCTACAGCATGGTTTTAATCATATTAATGTGATAATTTCTTCCACTCATATGTATAATTGAATGCTAACCAATGCAGATTTCTTTCAAGACTGTAGAAAATGAAAGAGGGTAGAAAACACTTACTCCAAAGCAAATTATTTTGATTTGGAAACTTGCACAGTTAAGAGACCACAAAAATGTTAACAAAACACATAAAAATAATTAAGCACTCCCTTTTTGTCAGTGCCTTCCACATGATATCACATTCAATCATCACAATGACTTATTAATTATCATTTATTTTTATTTGTTTGAAAAAACATTTTATGTGCATAAAATATGATTAATTAGAAACGCTGAATCATGGTGCACTTTCAGCATTGATCCAAGAATGACCATTTAAGAAAAAACTACTTGGTATTTAGTTATTCATTATAAATTTAATAAGTAGAGCTTCCCAGGTGGCACAGTGGTAAAGCATCTGCCTGCCAATGCAGGAGACCCAAGAGATGTACGTTCAATCCCTGCATCAAGAATATCCTCTGGAGAAGGAAACGGCAGTCCACTCCAGGATTCTTGTCTGGGAAATCCCATGGAGAGAGGAGCCTGGTGAGCTACAGTCCACGGGGTCACAGAGTCAGGCATGACTGAGCATGCATGCATGCACATAATGAGTATATACTGACTGAGTGTAGAGTCTGATAAAGCAGAATTTTATTTGTGCTAGGCTAAGACTGTCATTTGTCAGCATAGCAGGACACAAGTAATGCTGTCTATGAAGGCCCTGAATCTGTGTCTGTCCAGGGACCCTTCTAATTGATTTAAGAGGTTTCTAAAAGTGAAAGTAGAAAATAAATGTGAAAAATGTGCAACTGTCAGGGTTGTGGCAGAGTGTACTTTTTTTTTTTTCTTGAGGAACTAGGAAAAATATCAATTAATGTTTTTGATTAGGAGGACTTTAATCAGCCCTGCTGGCCTGAACAGATCTATAGCTCTAGGTCGGACAGGAGCCTAAGGACCATGCCACGTTGAGACTTAGCCATGCATAGCTTACTGGTTCACATGAGATTAACACCTGGCTAAAACACAGCTTTCATAGGAAGCATAGAGAATCCTCATTGAAGAGGACACGACAGAAAGAGAAGCAGCCAGACCAGATAAGCTTAACCCAGGACCAAGTCTTTCCCATCATGACGTCTGTTACTTGAATGTATTTCAGTTCTTAATATTAGACATGTGTTGGTGAACAAAATAGAAAGGGGCATAGTGGACAAAATGTTATTGCAGGCATAAGTACTACTATT